>JAMPIV010013853.1:307500-347500 GCA_024509875.1 Oreohelix idahoensis | reverse complement strand
TTAGGATACCAGACAACAGAATAGCAACAGATGTGATAGGCTCATTGGGGAATCAAACCAAGGACCCCTCTCGCTGAGAGATCGAATCATGAAAAAAACGCAAAGTCAATTAAAGAACAACAAAAGTGCTTCATAAGTGGCGGTCATTCTAGTGACACTTTACACAACTATGGAATATAGGACCTGAAAAACACCCAGAACAAAAATGCAACAAGCAAAAAAAAATTTTTTTAAATCAATGACATAAAATGAACGATTGGCATGTAATTCGCAAAAAAGGCAAGTTGATAAATACGGAAAGTAAATGGCTTGATAAGTATGGAAAACGTACAATATTATCTTAATAAATAGGGAAATTATAACAGCGTGATAAGTAGGAAAAGTAATTAACAAGTTGCAATGGATTAATTTGACGAAATCGTCATATTAGCTCGTCCAATTTGTCTTTCTACACTCTTCTATGGCAGTATTCACTGATCATTATCACTGAAAGTGCGATCCCACGTTTTAGCGCTAGACCGCTCAAGCCATATTTATCTTCCTGATTTTGCTCAATCAGAACGTAAGCGAAGGCGGGGATCAAGTAAAGATTAAAACCATATTAACATCTATTTGTCTGTAGCGAAATCTGTGAGATAATCGCTAAATTCAGTAAGATTTTACTCCTTTGAAAATAAATAAACCCGCCAGTGTGTGGTTGCCTATCGTCGTCTTCTACGCCAGTAGAGCGCTGAATTTTGTACAGTGGTAATGCTAAGAAAATGATCTCGCCGTCAAATCTTACTCGCTTTCCTAGTTCGTCCTTGAGAATTAAATATAACATTTTTGCAGGGTCAAGAAGTATTTGTTCCAAGACCGAGAGAGAGAAGAAGGGAGGTGGATGAAGGAGCGACAGAAGAAATGCTACCATTGTCACGCGTTTGGGTTTTTGAAACGCCAAATTGTAATGAGAGCGCGACAGTATTGCCGTTAGCAGATTTGAAAAACAAGACGCAAAGCCACATGCATGCATCGTACTATATTCTCACAGTTGAAATGTATAAACACACAGACAGCTCTCATTTCCTGCCTAGTAAGTGTATTTCTTACGTAACCCAAACAAGTTGTTGTATTTTGAGCTTCTACAAGTCTTGCAGAAATTATGTGAGGACAGCAAACCATAAGTCAGAAGAGTTCAGGACCACCACTGGTGTAAGGCAAGGTGATATCCTATCACCTTACCTCTTCATACTCCTTATGGACGATGTCATCAAGGCATGTAAGGAGAGAACAAGAAAGTATTCAGTGGGGTACTGGAAGATGAGACAGGTCTATATTTCGGAGCTGGCATTTGCTGATGATGTTGCCCTGATTGCTAAATCAGAGGCACATCTCCAATCCAACCTGCAAGTCTGGAAGGAAGAGCTGGAGAAGAGAGGGATGGTCATAAGCAGCTCTAAAACAAAATCCATGGTGATATCACGAGAAGAAAGAAAACATCAGATTAAGTTGGGAGAACAGGTCCTGAAGCAGGTCGACCACTTTAAATATCTCGGAGCTATTATAGACCGAAAGGGAGGCATCAAAGAAGAGTTGGCCACTCGAAAAGCAGCGGCTGGGAGACTTTTTCAGGCCATAAATCGTGGATTCCTCAGCAAGAAAGAGATTGGTAAGAAAACGAAGATGGCTGTATACCGCTCCACCTATGTCCCAGTCTTGACATATGGATGCGAGTCGTGGGCAATGACTACAATCCACAGAAGCCAGATCCAAACCTCAGAAATGAGGTATCGGAGGAAAGTGGTTGAAGTAACAAGAAGAGACATGGTCCGCAACCAGACGATCCGTCAAGGCCTAAAATCCCATCCGCTGCAGACCCAAATAGAACAGTCCCAACTAAGATGGTTTGGCCATGTCTGCAGAATGGGAGAAGATCGGCTACCACGAAAAGCATGGGAAACAAAGAGCCAGGGATCCAGACCTCCAGGACGACCCAGAGTCCGCTGGGAGGACAACATTAGACAATCTTTGAAGGACCGAGGACTAGAATGGAACCAGGCCGGGAAGAAGACAGCTGATAGAATGGTCTGGCGCTCTCTCTTCCAAACCTCTACACCTCACGGTAGATGGGGAACGACTAAGTAAGTAAGAAACGCCAAATTGTAATGAGAGCGCGACAGTATTGCCGTTAGCAGATTTGAAAAACAAGACGCAAAGCCACATGCATGCATCGTACTATATTCTCACAGTTGAAATGTATAAACACACAGACAGCTCTCATTTCCTGCCTAGTAAGTGTATTTCTTACGTAACCCAAACAAGTTGTTGTATTTTGAATAAAAATGATAGAGAAGGGGGGAAAGATGGCCGACTTATGGAAAAGTATATACGAGTAATTGACGACTAACAGTGACGAATATGAAAATCCAAACGACAAATAATATGGCCATAAAAATCATTTACATGGATAGCTTAGAGTCTCCTGAGCAATACTATGTTTTAATATACATAGTAGCCCAATTATTAACCAAGATATTGAAATAATACTATATATCTTCGAACGGTAAGACTGTTGTTTTTGCTCATTCTATTTATAACATTATTTGGGGACGCAAGTTTAAAAAAGAGACATTAGAGTGATTCAAATCCGATTGGTTAGTATAGGAATATAGGAAGGAGGGTATTGGTTGGCCCAAAAAGCTAAATATATTTTGCAGACTCACTCCTAGTATGTTTGGAGTTTTTTTTTTTTTCAAATTTGAATTGAATAGCTAGACCCTCGCTGTGATTGGGCCAGTCTAGTGATATTGGCAAAAAGCTTCCAAGGCTTGTCGCCATTTGATACAAAATTGTTAGTATGCAAGCTGCGTTGAGAACAGCAGTGATAAGAGTGAAATAACAAAAATCTTGGCAGTCTGGACGAGGGCAAAGCTGAACTTATATATTAATGCTAATGCCAGTCAACGTATGTTTGTTATATTTTCATTGAATTGTGGTAAGAACGAATTTATTAACCTTGTTATTACAAAAATTTGGTGTATAAGATACTGCTTTATTGGGAATGTTTTGCGACTAAGTACATAGGTCCCCTAGCAGACTTATGCAGGGCCTATGGGGTTGCTCACACGCAGTAAAACTTACATGAGTGGTATAACTTCAAATGATTTCCACAGTTACCAGTGGGAAGATTAACCCACATTATCCTATGGGAGAGGATCATTGTTGAAGTGTCAGAGGCGTTGTAGCCATTAGGGAGAAGAATAGGAGTACTGGTATGAGTTGTTATCTCAGATGAAAATGGCTGAAATGGGTTGGTCAGGGGGATCTGACCCTTTTCTTTTTATTGAATTATACCATGTATTACTTGTGAAATGATATTGTAGCTGTGTTATAAAGAACCATAACCTTGTTTCAGGGTTTTTGTTCTGGTACTAAGCTAGTGCCAGAACCCTGGTGTATTTATCTTCGTGAGAGAAATTGAAATTTTTGCTGGTACACGCTGTCTACCACACTACACCAGGGACTGTGTCAGATTGGTCATTCGGTTGAAATTTTTGCTGGTACACGCTGTCTACCACGAATCAACCCATGAAATATAGGAGATTGTCCGCATCATAACTACCACCAACAGAAAGATAAGTGCCATTGTGTCGGCACTAAGAGTTCATCCACTTGTATTAAAACATAATAAATAAAATAATTCACTGTTGAATAAACATTCCACAAGAGATAGAGAAAAGAGAGGGTATGATGAAAATACCCCAACCCACCATTAATTACCAGTGTTAACTTAGTCTATAGTAATACCTAAATATAATTAGATTGTAATATTGCTTTATATGGACAGAAGATCCATTGTGGTATTTAATTTATGTAAATAAAACCATAATTTTCATTTTGTTGTTGGTCCTGACTCAGAAAATTCTGAATCAGGGCAAATAAAATTGTAATATAGTCTATTACATAATATTCAGCCACAGACTTCTATAAGATATATCATAGAGTGTTAGTCTGTATGTGGTTGTTGTATTGACCCAGTCCTATTTATGTGATAGAATTAAAGTGTATTTGTATTGATTTGTCTTACACTGCATTATATCTTCATTACCCTAGACACTTAGACGTAGTCACATAACTAATAAATAAAAATCTAGAGCCAAGTGAGATCATAGGGTGGTAGCAGCTAGGTTCCCTGAAAATACTTAACCATCAACTACTAAATGACCTCACTTGGTAGACAAATAATATTAAATAATAACATCTATAACACCAAATCCACCACATTGTCCGCAAACCGAGTGTTTACTCAAAACGCAGGCAAGTGAAAGATAAGCAAGTGATTGCTTTCGTCCAGTCTGGAATGTTTGTTAGATAAACTCAGACGATAGTCTGGGATCATTGTTAACGGCAGTGAAGGTGTCGGAACACCACAATCGGATTAAGTACTTGTTTCCGGTCAGCTTGGTTGTAAGATGGTCATCTAAAGATAACATGTGTCTAAATTTTCAGCCATGCGTGCTCAAATCACACATTCTTAAGTTTATCTTTATTACAACACGATTGAAGTATTCGGACATGTAGATATGATATAATCAGTTCAGACAAGGTCTGTTATGTAATAAACAAGAATGGGAAGAAAGGATAACAACCGTGCAGAAGAATGTCAAGGCAGATGATATGCTCCGGGGAAGGTAACAATTAGGTGCATTTACCATATGTGGCGATGTCAATAATTAGTAATAGTACCCATCCCTGTTGACGAACGACCCTTCCTACATTACAAACGATATGTGGGTGCACAATTGACTAAATAAGACGCTTTACTTTGTGGTTGGCTTAAAATTATAAAATATGCTAAACAAGATTGTGATTGTATTCCACCCAAAAGAAGGTAATGAGGTTGTTTTTTCATGCGGGCGGAAATTTTTAGCATAACACCTAATATCTTAGGACTCAGGGCTGCATTTTCATCTTCGTCATTGAGAGCAGACGTCATGATAGGAGTTAGTAATAAGGATTCCATTATAGGACGGGCCAAAGAAGTCCTATAGAAGTAAGTTGTAAAATTAAAAGTATAAAACCTCTTTTATAATATTTAGAGCCACAAGTCCTAGGAAGTCTTCCTCAAGTGTTAGAAGTTAGGAGTGTACTTTAACAAGTAACCTTAGCTTGACGGGGAAAGACTGCATCTTAAACATTTGCAGAATACCCTACGGCCTTTATATGCATCAAAGTCTGAATATAATAACCCATTTACAGTGAAGGGGTTAGTTGTAACATGTACATTGTCTTCTTTTATATGTGCATTTTAAAGGTAGGAAATGCTTATTGATGTTCAATTGTGTATGAGGTTGGCAATCTCATCGTGTACAATAACTTGCCATATAAATCACCACTGCAAAAGATGGTGACTGCTTCATGCGGGTTTCCTCACAAGGAACCAATAGCAGAGGTAGCCCCAGGCTCCATTAGTTTAATTTATCATTGGTGGTGATAGCGGTGGCTGTGAAGTGATAGCGGTAACTATGAAGTAATAGTAGTAGCTGTAAAGTGATTATGGTGGCTATGAAGTAATAGTGGTGGCTGTGAAGTCAACGTGATGACTGTGAAGTGATAGCGGTAACTATGAAGTGATAATGGTGGCTGTAAAGTGATTATGGTGGCTATGGAGTGAGAGTGGTGACTATGAAAGGAGAGTGATGGCAATAAAATGAAAGTCGTAGCTGCTAAACCGGTCATGAGAAAGTGACATCGACAATATAAATGATGATGATGAAAATAAAACCGCTGGGGGTGAAATCCAAATGACTAAACTACTATGTAGCGATTTATGTGATACCGCTAGCCGTAAAGTAATAGCTATAGTAATTCAGGTAATGTTATCGCTAAAGTAATACATTTAGTAATTTAGGTGGCAATATTATCACTAAAGTAATAGCTTTAGTGATTTAGTACTGTGCTTTTTTTTATTTTTAATCGTACGCCCGCAATTACTCGAGGCAAAATCTCCTGTTATGTCTAACCTAAGACTGATTTTACGTGAGTGTCCCTTTTTTCCCTGTACAATGACAGGTGTCCTCTTGCCATTCAGGCAGATACTCGCCGATTTTGGAGGTACCCATTAGAGCTGGGTCGGCTCAGGAGCCATTAAGTTATTCCAGTCCCTGGTCGACGACACTGCTTCAAATGTCTTCGCCAGGGCTCGAATTAATCCGTCCAAGTCCCAGTCGACGACACACCTTCAAATGTCGTTGCCAGGGCTCGAACCTGGATCACCCGATCGCCAGCGCAGTGTGATAACCATTACACCAGCGCGGCTCTCAGCACTGTGCTAACATCTGTAATAATTAATTTAGATGATGATATTATCCCTGAAGTAATAGTTGTGACAAAATGAAAATACTCTATGGGTTGTTAGTAAATAAATTAAGCGGCTGCTGTAAAACTGGTAAGGAATATAAGTATATAAACCAATATTTTTGTAGAATTGTAAAACTGATTCAATACCGTTTTATTGGTTTATATACTTATATTCTATGGGTTGTTATTGGGTCTGAAAACATAAAGACGAAGATAATGAGAATAAATGCAGGCAAGGATAACAATATTGCACTTGAAGAAACACTCCTGCAAAATATAGAATCATACAATATATCTTTACAGCAATGTAGACAGAGTTGAAGGTATAGATAGTGTTATCATAATAAGGATACAAAAAAGCAAGAGGAGCTTTCATTGCATTGGGAAATATATGGAACTCAAAAGAAATCAAGCCTGACACAAAAATAAGAATATTCCACTCAAATGTCAAGTCAGTCCGAATGTATGACTCTGAAACGCGAAGAAGTAACTAAAAAGCAAATAATAATAATAATAATAATAATAATAATAACCAAGAACTTACAGGCTTTTATAAATTAGGTTCTTACATAGGATAGAAGAATTGAAATTATGCTGCAAAGTCACCAACGCGGAATTGATGACAAGAACCAGACAAGTCTCAGTGGAACAGGAAATAGGAAGACAATTCTGGCATTTGATTGGACACACATAAAGTACCTATAGACAGCATCTTCTTCTGTTGTCCTTGGTAGCTAACTGACAAAGAATCAGTGACCATCAAGCCTAGTGACGTCTTGTAGGGCAGCAACAAACTAACTCCACTTTGTTCGGTCGACAACCATCCTTCGTGTGGTGCCCCAGCTCTGGTCCTTGGTCGACAACCATCCTTCGTGTGGTGCCCCAGCTCTGGTCCTTGGTCAACAGCCATCCTTCGTGTGGTGCCTCAGCTCTGGTCATTGGTCGACAACCATCCTTCGTGTGGTGCCCCAGCTCTGGTCCTTGGTCGACAACCATCCTTCGTGTGGTGCCCCAGCTCTGGTCCTTGGTCGACAACTATCCTTCGTGTGGTGCCCCAGCTCTGGTCCTTGGTCGATAGCCATCCTTCGTGTGGTGCCTCAGCTCTGGTCCTTGGTCGACAGCCATCCGTCGTGTGGTGCCTCAGCGCTGGTCCTTGGTCGACAACCATCCTTCGTGTGGTGCCCCAGCTCTGGTCCTTGGTCGACAGCCATCCTTCGTGTGGTGCCCCAGCTCTGGTCCTTGGTCGACAGCCATCCTTCGCGTAGTGCCTCAGCTCTAGTTCGTGTTTAGCATCTCCGCGCCCACTGTTCTCTGCCAGGTGAGTTTTGGCCGTCCTTGCATTCGCTTTCCTTCTGGAGTCCATAGCATGGCAGTTCTGATGATGGTGCTAAGGTCTCTTCTGAGGATGTGGCCAACACAATTCCAACGTCCACCCGCTATGATGGATTGATAACATAACCAGCATTAATAGCATTGTTCCAGAATCCCCAGGGTGAGAGAAACGGAGGTATACAGAAGAAAATGTACAGAAGAGATATGGAGGTATACAGAAGAAAATATAGAGAAGAGATATGGAGGTATACAGAAGAAAATGTAGAGAAGAGATATGGAGGTATACAGAAGAAAATATAGAGAAGAGATATGGAGACATGAGTGAAATTAATGAGGAAGACATGGTGAAGACCTTGAGCAGATGGCACGCGACATGACTTGGCACGCGACATGACTTGGCACGCGACATGACTTGGCACGCGACATGAATTGGCACGATCATTAGAAATATCCTTCTTCGGGGGCTAAAGAGTAAGGTTTGATTCATTGACTGAATAGTTGTGGCAATAAACCTGATATCGCTGAACTTAGATTATTTCCAGAAGGTATTATCAACCATTTTGTAGTAAGCAAATAAAGCTTGTGTACAATACACAGGGAAAAGACAAAGATTATGAGAATAAATGCAAGAAATGATAACAAGGTTGAACGTGAAGAAACACCACTAAAAGATGTAGAATCGTACACATATCTTGGAAGTAATATAGACAAAGTTGGAGGGACAGACAGTGATATCAAAATAAGAATACAAAAAGCAAGAGGAGCTTTCATTGCATTGGGAAACATATGGAGAACAAGAGAAATCAAGTCCAACACGAAAATAAGAATCTTCAACTCAAATGTGAAGTCAGTCCTATTGTATGGCTCTGAGACATGGAGAACAACAAAAACAACAACCAAAAAGCTACAGACTTTTATAAACGGGTGCTTGCGTAGAATAGAAGGACTGAAACAGTATAACAAAGTCACAAATGTGGAACTGATGACAAGAACCAGACAAGTTCCAGTGGAACAAGAGTTGAGAAGTAGACGCTGACGATGGATAGGACACACATTGAGGAAATCTGTTGATAGCATTACAAGGCAGTCCTTGTTCTGGAATCCACAGGAAAAGAGAGGCAGAGGTAGACCAAAAAACACATGGAGAAGAGAACTGGAAACAGAGGTGAAAATGACGAGGAAAACATTGAAAGAACTTGAGCGGATGGCACAGGACAGGAAAACTTGGCATATGTTTGTTGAAGGCCTATGCTCCTTGGGGAGCTAAAGGGTGTTGATTGAAATAAAGCTTGTTTGCATGGGGCCAGCATTCTCATTATTCAAATCAGACATGGCACAGAAGCCCCCACTGAAAGAACAGTGTTTTGACACGGTCTACCTGCAAGATAAGTAGGATAAGTAGCTGTAGTGGTGTTCAATCAATCAACCAATCAGTCACTATCCTATAGCTCCGCAAGGAGTATAGGCCTTCAAGAAACACAGGCCAAGTCCTCCTGTCACGTGCCATCGCCTCAAGTTCTTTCCATGTCTTCCTTATCATTTTCACTTCTGTCTCTATTTCTCTTCTCCGTGTGTTTTTCAGTTCACCTCTGCCTCTTTTTCCCTGGGGATTTCAAAACAAGGACTGCTGTGTAATGCTATCAACAGGTTTCCTCAATGTGTGTCCTATCCATCGCCAGCGTCTTCTTCTCATCTCTTGTTCCACTGTCACTTGTCTGGTTCTTGTCATCAGTTCCACATTGGTGATCTTGTCGTACCATGTCAATCCTATTCTACGCAAGCACCAATTTTTGAACGTCTGTAACCTTTTTGTTAGTTGTTTTCATTTCTCTCCGTGTTTCAGAGACATACAATAGGACTGACTTGACATTTGAGTTGAAGTCTTATCTTTTGTTGGACTTGCAGTGGTGTTGTATGTTCAAGTCGGAAACAACAACTGACAAGCAGGCGTAAGAGCAATGGTGCTATATGTTGCATAAGGACGAGATTGACGACAATATCTGAGACGGAAATGACAGCGGTGCCGATGACGGAAGGCGCATGAATCTCTCATCAACATTAAGTAAAGGTCATGGTAGTTCCATATCAGATACTGCCACAGGCGAGGGAAATGTTAGAGACTTCACCATACTAGGTCTAGCATCGAGATGTGGGGTGACCAGTTCCCTTCCTTGCTGCCTTTTTCTTCCCTAACTCAAAGAGCAGGTCAGATACCTTTTTACAGCTGGGTAGAATGGAGCGTGTCGGTTCCGTGATTCCAACCCGGCACCTTTGCCGCGAGAGACCAGCACTCTAGCAACTCTGTCAATCGGATGCTCCAACATTATGTACCATGTCTTACTCTTCTGGTCCATTGTCACTCCCTACGGAGCATGTTGTTACCGCGGAAACTGGTCCCGCTACAGGAAGCCTACTCCAAAGCAATCGTAAACTCTTCTAGCTATAGTTTCTGTATTAATTTGTTTTACGTAATGAGTTGGCCAGCCACACAAAGATCATATTTGTCGTCACTTACGACATGACGGGGTGATCAGAAGTGCTGTTCTTTATTTGTCTCCTCAGCGACGTCGTGGAACTACACGGGCATGTACCATGGCTTACACGGGCAGGTACCATGGCTTACACGGGCAGGTACCATGGCTTACACGGGCAGATACCATGGCTTACACGGGCATGTACCATGGCTTACACGGGCATATACCGTGGCTTACATGGGCAGGTACCATGGCTTACACGGGCAGGTACCATGGCTTACACGGGCAGGTACCATGGCTTACACGGGCAGGTACCATGGCTTACATGGGCAGGTACCATGGCTTACACGGGCATGTACCATGGCTTACACGGGCATGTACCATGGCTTACATGGGCAGACACCATGGCTTACACGGGCATGTACCATGTCTGGTGGCGTTGAAAATGAGTTCCCTCCATAGCCACCTATCTCATGTGAATTCTAAAAATATAAATACCTTTTATACCATCTCACTTGTCAGTCTTCCTCTGTTTTCTTTACCTGTGATCTTTTGGGAAAGGAAAACGGATCACGTTTCAGGCATATTGGGGATATGGTGTTAGGCTCATATTTTATATGGGAAGTGATCTTTTGCGTTGTAACTAAATGTTCCTCATTTCCCCGCCTGATCGTAGAGCTAATTAATTCTGATTGTTTCCTTTTTTTCTTTTTATTTTCTCTTTTTCAGAAGTAAGCTTTCATTTTTTTTTCTTACTGTAATACTTCCTTTGATGCGTTAAGAGCCATATTTTGTAGCTGCAATTAATTTTCCAGCGAATGCCGACATGATGCTAAAGAATACATATTTGATCTTTAATTTTGTCTTTAAGCCAAAATTCCCCGCTCTCCGGCTCACACAACCGCTTGGCTTCAAATACGAGACAACTGTTCACTTCTGGCTCATCAAGCTATTCCACATGCTATTCCCAGCAAAATAGAAAAAATTTTAAAAAAAAGAAGCTAAAACAGGGTATTGGAGTCAGTCTTTAATCAACTAATTAATCCATACCCTTTATCTCCCCATGTAGCATACGTCTTTCAAAAAACACACGCCAAGTACTCGTCTCGCGTGCCATCAGCTCAAGTTCTTTCCGCGTCTTCCTGTCACGTGCCATCAGCTCAAGTTCTTTCCGCGTCTTCCTGTCACATGCCATCAGCTCAAGTTCTTTCCGCGTCTTCCTGTCACGTGCCATCAGCTCAAGTTCTTTCCGCGTCTTCCTGTCACGTGCCATCAGCTCACGTTCTTTCCGCGTCTTCCTGTCACGTGCCATCAGCTCAAGTTCTTTCCGCGTCTTCCTGTCACGTGCCATCAGCTCAAATTCTTTCCGCGTCTTCCTGTCACGTGCCATCAGCTCAAGTTCTTTCCGCGTCTTCCTGTCACGTGCCATCGGCTCAAGTTCTTTCCGCGTCTTCCTGTCAAGTGCCATCAGCTCAAGTTCTTTCCGCGTCTTCCTGTCACGTGCCATCAGCTCAATTTCTTTCCGCGGCTTTCTGTCACGTGCCATAAGCTCAAGTTCTTTCCGCATCTTCCTGTCACGTGCCATCAGCTCAAGTTATTTCCGCGTCTTCCTGTCACGTGCCATCAGCTCAAGTTCTTTCCGCGCCTTCCTGTCACATGCCATCAGCTCAAGTTCTTTCCGCGTCTTCCTGTCACGTGCCATCAGCTCAAGTTCTTTCCGCGTCTTCCTGTCACGTGCCATCAGCTCAAGTTCTTTCCGCGTCTTCCTGTCACATGCCATCAGCTCAAGTTCCTTCCGCGTCTTCCTGTCACGTGCCATCAGCTCAAGTTCTTTCCGCGTCTTCCTGTCACGTGCCATCAGCTCAAGTTCTTTCCGCGTCTTCCTGTCACGTGCCATCAGCTCAAGTTCTTTCCGCGTCTTCCTGTCACGTGCCATCAGCTCAAGTTCTTTCCGCGTCTTCCTGTCACGTGCCATCAGCTCAAGTTCTTTCCGCGTCTTCCTGTCACGTGCCATCAGCTCAATTTCTTTCCGCGGCTTTCTGTCACGTGCCATAAGCTCAAGTTCTTTCCGCCTCTTCCTGTCACGTGCCATCAGCTCAAGTTATTTCCGCGTCTTCCTGTCACGTGCCATCAGCTCAAGTTATTTCCGCGCCTTCCTGTCACATGCCATCAGCTCAAGTTCTTTCCGCGTCTTCCTGTCACGTGCCATCAGCTCAAATTATTTCCGCGCCTTCCTGTCACGTGCCATCAGCTCAGGTTATTTCCGCATCTTCTTCATAATGTTCACTTCTGTCTCCAGATCATCTTCTCCTTGTGTCGTTTTTGGTCTACCTGTGCATCTCTTACCCTGTGAGCTCCAGAACAAAGGAATGCCTGCCTTGTAGTGCTATCTACAGGTTTCATCATTGTGTGTCCTATCCATCTCCATCGTCTTCTTCTCATGGATTTTTGCACTGGCGCTTGTCTGGTTCTTGTCATCAGTTCTACATAAGTGATCTTGTCATACCACTTCAACACTTCAATTCTACGCAAGAAAGCAATGTAAGTCTGAAACAACAACCAAAAAGCTTCAGAAGCTAAAGCTACAGAAGTGAAACAATATTTAATCAAAACAAAGATCCATGAAAATATGCTAAATACAAACAATTTTGGATAACTTAATCATACACGGAACGAGGATTATTCATAAAATTGGACATACTAATTTCAGACAAAGGTTTTGAACAAAATATAGATCCATTTTTGTAACAACACGAAACTAATATGGAAGCAGAGTTAAAGTATTAATGTGAAATCAAGTTTCACAAAAGCAGAATGTGTAGTCATGTAGATCACATCAGAAATGAAACAATGATAGATCACATCTACTATGGTCAATTAAAAGTAACAACAACAA
Organism: Oreohelix idahoensis; assembly: GCA_024509875.1. Classification (NCBI taxonomy): domain Eukaryota; kingdom Metazoa; phylum Mollusca; class Gastropoda; order Stylommatophora; family Oreohelicidae; genus Oreohelix; species Oreohelix idahoensis. The sequence continues at coordinate 334,459 of JAMPIV010013853.1, read as the reverse complement.
TATCATCACCATCATCATCATCCTTATCGTCCATCATCATTATCAAAATCATCCATCATCATTATCGTCATCGTTATTGTCATCCTCATCATCGTTATTGTCATCCTCATCATCGTTATTGTCATCCTCATCATCGTTATTGTCATCCTCATCATCGTTATTGTCATCCTCATCATCGTTATTGTCATCCTCATCATCGTTATTGTCATCCTCATCATCGTTATTGTCATTATCATCATCGTTATTGTCATCATCATCATCGTTATTGTCATCATCATCATCGTTATTGTCATCATCATCATCGTTATTGTCATCATCGTTATTGCCATCGTCACCATTCAACATCATCATCATCCATCATCATTCGCCCATCTACTAATTCTAAAAGGAACTGGGTTCGGTTCCAGTACAGGGAATATAATTGATGAAAATTTGTCTCAGAACCAGGAGTTCCTAATGATGTCATACTCACCCCCCTCCTCCATCTCCTGGGTGGTGAGATCGGATGCCTAGCCTTCTCGGATAAGGGTTAAAAAAATAGGTTTCCGTGTGCAAGTTACGCACGTTAAAAATCCCTTTCAGTTGGAAATCGTAAAGAGTAGGCCATGCGGCCACTGCCTTGACAAAATGTAAATTTTGACAAAATTAAGAAACCTACCCACCACAAAAATATTTATAGAATGGGCGATCCCTGTATACACACATTTGGATCTTCACCGGTACAGTGCTGAGATCCACCTTGTGTGATCTAAGGGAGGAGATCGGAGCACTGATGGAGTTATCCGTGTGCAATGAAGATAGTCCTTAAAAGACCAAACCAAAGAATACACGAAGAAGAAAATCGAAGACAGATAGGAAGGAGATGGACAAGACATGAAAACACTTTGAACTGAACAGGAAGAATTGCCATAATTGCTGAAGGCCTATGTTCCTTGGGAAGCTAAATGTTGGTGATGGTGATTGTTTCACTTCATTTAGTATCTATCTGAGTAGGTCAGTTTTCATCACCGATCTTAAGGAGAACGAAGTTGTGTGTTTTTAAGTATTCTGTTTATGTTTATCTTTGTTGCACATAATTCCTACACTTTGATAGATGGTATCCTATGGTATTTTTCTCATAAAATTCTTCACAATAAGACTCCCATGACATATAATATCATGTTTTATTATTTTCTTCCTCTTATTGTGTTTTTTTTTTTTTTTTTTTTAGTTTCTTCTTGCATTGTATTTTAAACTTTTAAGACATTTTCTTGCTAGAGTTTGAATATTTTTTGTGCACGTCTGTGTTCCAAAATTTTTGTAGCGATACTTTGTCCATTCCTTTGTAATTTTATTTGTTTTGTTTATTTTTTTACTTAGGCTGTTAATCACTGGTGTGTTACCGGACCCCGAGAGGGGTGCAAAGACTAGGAACATCACCGTAAAATATAACTAATAAGAGTTAGGCATGAAGCCAGAAATTTAAGCCACAAATTACTTCAAACTTCGTTACCTCGATTCTTTCAAGGCCCATTTATTTGATTTCCTACGCAAATACTTTTTTTTTTTTGCCTCTTGATCTGCTATCTTACTTCCTATATAACCGACACTTGCTCACCTATACGTATAAGTTTTCCTTGCTGACTGTTTACGCTTCTTATCTCCCCCGATGGGTGCTTTTTTAATACGGCTATGATTACGCGTGAAGGTTATTTAGTTCATCTTCGAATAGCGCGTGACATTTTAAATAATCAGCCAGGAACAATCAAATTATCATCTATTTTTGTATCGATGACGCAAAAGCAAAAGTTCATTACTTCTTTCTTTTATATTCTCCTCACCTCTGTTATGCCCTAACTATACAGATTCTAGTTTTCTTTTTAAACCCCCATCGTGAATCCGCCTACGGTGCTGGAATGTGATTTTGCGGTGACCCTATCTCTTGGACGGGTTGCGAGAGGAAAGAAGTAATAACTAAATAACGAGAAAAACAAAACCAGAGCTGAAAAAACGAGGTCAGAAGGTAGGCATGAGTAAAAATACTGGCAGTGAGGAATAATGGAGGAAAGCTGCGAGACACAGGCATACATCTGTGCTCTTTCGGTGTTTCGTGTGTAACGTTGTGCTTTAGACTTTTCGTAATGTGCTGCCAGTTTAAGTGTACCTTGCTCCAGATTGTGCAGGCTAAGTTCGATAATCATTGTGCTTCCACAGTTGTAGCTCTTGGCAGGGGTAACTGTTTCTGGAAGCGAGATACCTGTAAGTGAAAAAGAAACAGAAAGAAAATCGGTAAACAATTTAAAATTGCATAACAGTGGTTTAATTTAACACGCAGCTGGATTAGTAACAGAGCACAGAGATGTAAGTAGCGAAACGCAGAAATGCAAGCACCAAAACATGTAAATGTAAGTAGAAGAACACCAAATGTTAGCAGGAAAACATGCAGATATAAGTAGCAGTACGCACTGATTAAGTAGTGGATTGCACAGATGTAAGTTGTAAAACACATAGAAGTAAGTAGTAGAACACACAGATGTAAATAACAGATTACGCAGATTGAGTAACGAATAGCGTAAAAATAAGTAGCGGATTGCACAGATGTAAAACCTCATATTAGTCGACTCATACGACATGTCTGAGGTAACGGTAGACCTACTCTTTCGTTGCCTCCTCGCAGACCCCAAGGAACTACTGGGAGGTTGTAGAGTAATAAACGTCTGCTAAACCGGACATTTACTGAGTGTACGCGCATTTTTGCGATGTTCGACAATCCGAGCCATTATGGGATTTTGTGGTATATCTTTCTCCAGAACTATTTGTTCCTCCTCTCCTTCCTCCATCCTCACTCCTCATCTGCCAGTTCTCATTTTAATTTCTGCAGACGGCGCGATTCATGTTTTCTGTCAAATTTATTTTGCCGGTTGTTTCCCTTGAACCATCATCTGTCAGTTTTACTTTTCAATTTTTTTCCAAATGACCAAACTGTCTCAGTCTGTTTCGTCTCTGTAATATTTCTTAGCCAGTCGTGCTACTTTTCAAGTGCTTTGACCAAATGTCTCGGTATGTTTATTTCACGTGAAAAACCCTTGTCTTCAGTGTAAAATGTCTTTGTCTGTCTTGTTAATTTACAACTGTTTCCACGTGCACAAATGGTCTCACTCTGTTTATTCTGAGTAAATGTCTTTGTCTGTCTTGATAATTTACACCTGTTTCCACGTGCACGAACTGTCTCACTCTGTTTATTCTGTATACGCTTTTTATGTCTGTCTTGTTACTTTTCAGTTTTTTCCATATGACCATACTGTCTCTGTTTGTTTATTCTGTATACGCTTTATATGCCTGTCTTATTACTTTTTAAATTGTTACCATGTGACCGTACTGTATGTCTGTATATTCCACATGAAAAACTGTATATTCTGTGTAAGATTTCTTTGTCTGTCTTGTTACTTTTCAATTGTTCTCATATAACCATAGTGTATATGTATGTTTATTATACATGACAAACAGTCTATTTATTCCGTGCAAGTTTTTTTTTTTTTTTTTTTTGCCTGTCTTGTTAATTTTCAGCTGCTCCCACGTGGACAAACTGTATCAGTCTGTTTAGGCGGTGCACATTTTATGTCTGTCTTGTTACTTTTTAACTAATGCAAAATGAACATACTCGTAATATGTATGTATGTTTATTCTGTGTAAGATTTCTGTGCTTGTCTTGTTACCTTTCAACTGTTTACAAATAAATAAACTGTCTGAGTCTGTCAATCTGTATAAGCTATCTTTGCTTGTCCTGCTTCTGTTCCTCTGTTTTCATATGACCATATTGTATATGTCTGTTTATTTCACGTGTCAAACTGTTTATCTGTTTATTCTGTGTAAGATGTCCTTGTCTGTCTTGTTAATTTACAACTGTTTCCACTTGGACAAACTGTCTCACTCTGTTTATTCTGTATACGCTTTATTTTCATGTCTTGTTACTTTTCAACCGTTTCCATGTGGACAAACTTTTTCATTATGTTTTATTCCACATGTCAAAATGTCTGTCTGTTTGTTTTGTGTAAAATGTATATACCTGTCTTTTTAATTTACAACCGTTTCCACGTGGCCAAACTGTTTTAGTCTGTGTAAGCTTTCTTTGTATTTTTACTTTTCAACCGATTCTACATGGCCAAACTGTCTCAGCCTATTTCCTTTTACAATACTCGTTAAAAAGAAGGCATGGGCGAGTGGAAAAGGTTGGCGGGGGGGGGGGGGGGGGGGGGCGGGGGGGGGGGGGAGTGGGGGGGGGGGGGGGGGGGGTGGGGGGGTAAGTGGGGGGAGGGGGGGGTATGGGTATCTATATATTCTAATTATTTTATTTATCGTGGGGGGGGGGGGGTATTATTGAAATTCTGGGGTTTCATAAAGTGGGGGGGTGGGGGGGGGACTTTCAAGGGGGGGAAATGCAGGTGACGTGGGTGTAAGGGGGGGTGGGTTTGTGAGGGGGGAGAGGGTCACTACTGATTAGGGGGGGGGTGGGTACAGGGTGGGGGGGGGGGCGGGATGGGAGGGGGTGAGGAGGGAGGGGTGGGGGAGGGGGGATGGTACACAAGGTGTTATTAAGCCTACTGCAATGGGGGGTAATGCGGTGGGGGGGTAGCATGGTATGGGGGGGAGGATTGATAATGTGGGGGGGGGGGGGGCGGGGGGGGTAGGGGGGTTATATTCACTAAGACAGTTTTCATGAAGGAAACGGATTGCCGCGAGAATGAACAAGGTGTTCACCCCACCTCTCGACAGCGATCCTGAGTCTAATTATATATTACATATCAGAAAGTTACATTGATGGTGAAAATTAAATTAGTTTTTAACAAAACGCATTTTCTGGAATTTATGACGTAAAGAGGACAATACAAGATCCAAACAAGATAGTTACACAAAAAGAGTTGGATGGTATAATGTTCAATTGGAAGCCGCAGGCATGTCTATTTGGAGTCTTGAATGTGTATGAATATTCAGCTAAGATAATCGTTTATCAGTAACGAGGGTATCAATTCCACACATTTTATTAGTAACAATAAGGGACACTAAACATTTTACAATTTTAATTTTTAGACGTTAAAGAGGGACAAATACAAGTCAAAAAGTTGGGACAAAAAGAGTGACGGTAAATTTTCCACAGACGTTGATTAATGGATGGTTGAAAATGTGAAAAAAGCTAATTTTTTAAAGGTAAAAACAAATTATATAAATAAAATGTTTACATTTTTTAATTTTTTAACATCGAGAAGTGGCGAGAACTGCGGTAAGTACGTTGGTGAATACGATGGGAAAGTTTTGAAAAAAAATCGTGACAAAACGGTGATTCGTCTTACGTAGGTGACAAAAGACCATAGTAAAAAGAAAAAGGAGTAAAGACAAAATTTCTTTTTCTTTGTCTTTTGTCCTCGTAAGACGAATCACCTTTTTTCGATTTTTTTTCAAACCCATCCATAATTTTTAAAAACATAACTTTCCACATGTTAATCAATATTGTTAAAATTATTATTATTAATATTATATTTTCATTTATTTATTTGCGGACATTATCTTCTTCAACAATTCAGTATTTTCTCTATAAATAATCATGGAATTGACAGCAAAACACTGTTGAGATTATATTGCGGAAGCAAAATTCCGTTAATGGAATCTACATAGAAAACTCTTCTATATTTTGTCCAGTGACTTTCCAGCAATGAAATAAGATTGTCCACATTTGTATTGTGACCAGGTGCCGCAAAGAAATACTTTGCGATCATTAGAAGTTCAGAAGGAAATTCAATATTTATTGATTGTTTTTAAAATTTGATTAATTTCTGATGTGCCAACAGCTGCATGAATCCTTCATTCTTACTGTCAACATATGTTGTCAGAATGTTAAATTGATCACATAACGTCCATCGTCAAATGTTAAATTGATCACATAACGTCCATCGTCAAATGTTAAATTGATCACATAACGTCCATCGTCAAATGTTAAATTGATCACATAACGTCCATCGTCAAATGTTAAATTGATCACATAACGTCCATCGTCAAATGTTAAATTGATCACATAACGTCCATCGTCAAATGTTAAATTGATCACATAACGTCCATCGTCAAATGTTAAATTGATCACATAACGTCCATCGTCAAATGTTAAATTGATCACATAACGTCCATCGTCAAATGTTAAATTGATCACATAACGTCCATCGTCAAATGTTAAATTGATCACATAACGTCCATCGTCAAATGTTAAATTGATCACATAACGTCCATCGTCAAATGTTAAATTGATCACATAACGTCCATCGTCAAATGTTAAATTGATCACATAACGTCCATCGTCAAATGTTAAACTGATCACATAAATGTTAAACTGAATGTCCATCGTCAAAATGTTAAAATTGATCACATAACGTCCATCGTCAAATGTAAATTGATCACATAACGTCCATCGTCAAATGTTAAATTGATCACATAACGTCCATCGTCAAATGTTAAATTGATCACATAACGTCCATCGTCAAATGTTAAATTGATCACATAACGTGCATCGTCAAATGTTAAATTGATCACATAACGTGCATCGTCAAATGTTAAATTGATCACATAACGTGCATCGTCAAATGTTAAATTGATAATTGAAACGTCATCAATGTTTAATTGATCAAATAACTGTCATCGTCAAATGTTAAATTGATCACATAACGTGCATCGTCAAATGTTATATTGATCACATAAAGTGCATCGTCAAATGTTAAATTGATCACATAACGTCCATCGTCAAATGTTAAATTGATCACATAACGTCCATCGTCAAATGTTAAATTGATCACATAACGTCCATCGTCAAATGTTAAATTGATCACATAACGTCCATCGTCAAATGTTAAATTGATCACATAACGTCCATCGTCAAATGTTAAATTGATCACATAACGTCCATCGTCAAATGTTAAATTGTTCACATAACGTCCATCGTCAAATGTTAAAATTGATCACATAACGTCCATCGTCAAATGTTAAAATTGATCACATAACGTCCATCGTCCAAATGTTAAATTGATCACAAATAACGTCCCTGACTTCGTCAAATGTTAAAATTGATCACATAACGTCCATCGATCAAATGTTAAATTGAACCATCACATAAACGTCCATCCTGCCGTCAAAATGTTAAATTGTCACATAACGTCCATCGTCCAAATGTTAAATTGATCACCATTTCAACGTGCATCGACAAATGTTTCCCAACTTGATCGCCAAAAAAGGACGGGCCACAACGTCACTCCTGTTTCAAGCAATAAACCAGCAGAATCAATTTGCTTACTCATCGGCTGTCACCCCGCCTGGTGGGAGTTGCCAAAGCTCTCAGAACAGCGGTACATCAATCAAATGACAGACCGATCCACAGTAATTCATCGCAGCGGCACACATCTAAATTATCAGGGACTTGCAGCTCACAGAGTTAGCTTCACGTCAAATGGTTACGCACTCTTTGCGAGCAGCCTGAGACCCCCCGTGGAAAAAGGAAATCGTCAGACCGGGGACAACGAATTGGAATCGCAGCGTAACACATCGTGCGATCGTACCGACGGTTTTTTGCTCATACTTCAATGAAATTTTAGCGAAAATGATAACACCCCAATTCAACGTTACATTCGTCATAATGTATAATATAGATCACATACCGAGAAACTGCATTTTATCGTTGTCGCTCTGATCAGAATCCTAGTTGCACTAGCATAGTCCGGATTCCTGCTGGATTTCAACTACCTTCGATGACTATTGGAGTGTATGCTTTCTGTGCAGACGGTAATTGATCCCACATACATTAGCTTCGAGTCGATCAAATGGATCGAGTTGATTTCACATTGACGTTCAAGGATTTGTCAAAGTGTAAATTTGATCCTTAATTAATAAACGTCCAATTTTCAAGTTCTAGTGCAAACTTAATGTTACACAAAAGTATTTCACATAACTACCCATTGACGTCTAAATGTTATAAATTGCAGACGTTTACGAGACATTAACTCCACATCGTAAATACAGTTTTAGTTCTGTTCATAGATAGATGTGCATTTTGTCAAATGTTAATTTGTTTTTAGCATACCACGTTGAAGTTTACCTGATTTGTTAATTTATGACCACGCTAATAAGTAAATTAGGCTGACACTGAAGAATGATAACAGAAAATATCGCGTCTACCTAACTTATAAAATGATTTGTAATGCATTTCTTGTTTTGATTAACTTTCATTCAGAACGATCCTTCAACCTGCATCCAGCAATAATTCCATTCTAGAACCAGATTTCTGCAAACTCATTTTGGAAAACTCCAGTAACAAAATGTTGAACTTTTTAGAACGCATAAACCTTTGATGGCGACCTGTAATGGGCCCCGTTCCTCTGAACGTAACTGAGAAAAACCATGTACAAGAACGACTTGTATAGCAACTACTATTTCATATAGACTTCGGGGCCTTAAGAAGAGGACTGAAGCAGAACATATTTTATTCACTGCCCTATTTGAGAAGAGAAAAGAAACAGCAATCTCACCTGAACTTACCTGTCTGTCACCCCGATATCAGTTGGATTTTACCCTTCAAGCTTTCCCCCCCCCCCCCCCGCCCCCCGAAGACAGACAGATACTCTCATGTATTTTCTAAACTTGTGACATTACGGAAAAAGCCAACGTTATCTCCACCAGCTGTGCCAATTAGTAGGAACCCCACCATACCTGCACGCCATAGCCATTAGCTGCTCTGGAACATTCTTTAAGAACTTTTATCTAATAAATAAACGAGTGCAGCCGTTAAACTTCACCGTCCCAGCGAAAATCGGTACACTTTGTAACTCAACAACTCGCAGGAATCGAGCATGCTGGTTACACATCGGCTAGAAAAACCGTACGGTTTCTGTGTGCGTTAATTCAACCGTTATCAATCAAAGGATCTGCGAAAATTATTACAAACACTGAGACCGTACTTATTCTTGACTAAAAATGTTGATTACACATTGTGATTTGGGAGTGCAAGTTAAAAAAAAAAAGCAATTTCTCCCTTTTTTCTTGCTTCAATTGACACGCTTCCTACAGAATCCGCCCACAACCCCCCCCCCCCCCCGGATTAAAAAAAAAAAGTTCATAAACCAATAGTGACTATGTGAATCAGTTCTATCAAGTTAACGGTATCAAGGAACAAGGGTAATCGCTATGCCGTAGCCTTCTTATAACTCAAGATCAGAGTCAGGCCCCCTTTTACAGCTGGTTTGACTTGCGTGACATCTGTTCCCTTCCTCGCTGCCGTTGCCTAAATCTTAACCTCAGTATCAAGTCAGGTACCCATATTTCACAGTTCTGGTGCAAACTGGAGTGTTAGAGACTTTACCATACTAGGGTCCTATCTTCATACTTCTTCTTCGTTCGCCCTGAAAAGACAGGTGGTTGCGTTGTGTCTGACTATACAACGATAGCTGTGGATATCGCACCTTTCCGTCGACCACATCCGACTTCTGCACGCATTTTTAGAGACCTGTGTTTTGCCTTCCCATTTCGATCCACTATCGCTCAGCCAGCCTGCACAGCTGCAGACTTATTTCCTCCAGACCACTCACGTGTGGAGTGGAGTTCGGTCTTTGAGTACCATAGCTAACATGGTTCGACTGGTCCTCGACGTCAGATTAGTCAGCATATGAGTCGCTGACTGCGGTCTCTATTGTGCTCGCGTCCTTGAAGGTCCACATACTAAGGTCCAGCATCGATAGGTGGGAGACCAGATTACTTCAACTCGCTGGTCTTTTCTTCCCTACTGCAAGTTAAGTACAAGATTAATAGCTAGAGTCTGACCCCAAACTCGATGCTGCTAACACCCCAAGTAAATGGTAATGAAGTCCTTTTTAACACCCATAAACTTGGGAGCGAACCTGATAAATGGGTACCTGACTCTGATCCTTGTTAGAGAAGGCTTAACGGCAGCGAGTAAGGGAACATGTCCATCGCAACAGTCAACACCAGCTGTAAACAGGGTATACCTAGTACTCTGATCCTGAGTACCTTAGAGAAACGCAACTGCCGCGAGAACAGGATTTTATATTCAGGATCAGCCGCTAATCAGTTTTACCAGCTGTTGGTAAACAGGGATCGACCTGAACACTTGATCCTTAGTTAACGAAAGCATTCGCAGATGAGATTAATGTAGACACCCTTCTTCACGCAATCCCCTCTAATCCAGCCCCCGTAATAAGGTACCTAACCTCAGTGATTTTTTCTTAACTTGAGAAGGCATTACGGCAGCGAGGAAGGAACAGGCCCACCCCCACTCATAAAGCCTGTGCACCCGTTAGGATCGACAGTCTATATCAAATTCACTCCCGCCATTACGGCAGAATGTGCCTACGTGACATACAACCTTACGAACGGCAGGCGTAGTTTTAAAAATAATTCTAAGCACCGGGGAAGGGGAGAGGACAATGACCTATTTTTCAGTCCTAGAAAGAGTACGGTGACATCGTTTGGGTAATAAATATCCACAATTCGATTTTAAACCTGGGGCTGAAATAAACGCAAAACAAGAACCGAAAATACTATTTTACCTAAGCAAAGGTTTAGTGCACGTATTTTTGCGAAGATTATTTCCTATGAAGTGCACAGAATTCCACCTTTCGTAATCTTGCGTGTGTTGATTGAGTGAGGATGGCCAGCCCTAAGTGTGTTTTATTTGAATGAAAGGAGATATTTAATTGTTTTCTTATTACCCATTTAAATTAGTTCGACCTAGGTACTAAGTGCATATAATATTCCTAGATACAAGTGGATCTCCTCCAAGCGGGATCGGTAACTGTGGGATTCCATCCCCCTATCCCAGTAAAATTAGTTGGATTTAAAAGGGAGACACTGTGAGAAGCCCGTAAGCTATTCTCTACACCCCCCCCACCCCCCTTTTTCTGTAACCCCTAGTGCCTGTCAGAAGAATAAATTTACCAGTGTGGTTTAAATTGGAGCTATCTCAAATCACCCGCCCCACCCCCCCCTCTTTGTCCTTTGGTACCTCCACGAGGGATTCTTGGTACTGTTAGTAAAAATAAACGAAACGAGAGGATGGATATTTTCTACCTCTCAAAAACCCCTCTTCCCGATTGTTATATTTGTATTTTTTGTAACCCTTTGTAATTTTTGACTGTAAATGAACAAATATTTGTGAGTTCCCTTTATTGATAATAAAGGAATTAATCATAAATTTTGTTATGTTGATCGTTTGGCCAAAAATCTCCAACCTATTGTTCTAATCTGAGAGTAGGCTGGTAGTCATGTACGTTGAGCGAGACTGGAACTGACAAACAATTTTGTTAGTGCAGAAAGAAGAAGATAGAGTAGTCTGGATGCACAACAGATATTGTCGTAAAAAGATGACTGTCCCTATAGGCTCCCCTTCCCAGCGGCATGTGAAACTACACCTTTCAATCTCCACTAAAACCTTATTCTCACAGAGCCTTCAGATCACTTTAATCACTCTAAAGACCAATAATTCAATCAGCACCCTCTCAGATAAAAATTACGACAATATATGGAGTTTGTCTCGTCGAGTATTCTGAAACTTAAGACAAATAAGAAGTGTGGTTGATTGTTCTTTGTGAAGATAGGGTATAATCTTTATAAATAGTATTACTATCCCCTAGATCCAAGCCTTACAGTAATTTGGGCCAACCACACTACAATAATATAAAGACAGGTTTGTTTTCCACAGAACAGGCCGTTATGAAAATAAAAGAATATGTCACATTAGTATCTCTGCAGAGGAATTGAAAATTTTGGTTTATAATAATTTGCGGGGGACTTCGTGTAATTGTTTTTACAATCACTAATTATGAAGCGTTTGAGAGTTGATTCTAAGCAAAGACGGATTGTTCTGATTTTTTAAAATTAAGATAACTACTCCTACATCTCAAAAATTTTCTTCAGGGACGAGTTAGATGTTAGATAATTATACAAATTTCTGGAGAAAATTATTTTTTTATTATTTCCCGTTTTAAATTGAGTTTTAATATAAATTTTTTCTCTACTGTTAAGTAAGATGTAATGATTCTTTCCTATGTTGTAAAACATACCATTAAAATTGGCATAGTTTGCATGCGTTACGAGTCCTTAATTGACAATAATACGGCGATACGTTAACACACGGATGGTCCATTAAGTAAAATATTTATTACTTTGTAGTTTTTTCCTCGTAGCGCTCGTGCTTTTGAGTATTTCGTCCCCTTTTATATGTTTCCACATACTATTCACACTAGAGTCTTATAAGCATCCATTTCTTTGTACAAAGGGGCTGTAGAAATTAGAGAAAATAATGATCCTATTTTGAAGACAGTAAACGAAATGACTCAGGATTAGACCCAGAACCGCGAATCTGTTTAACACCCAGGAACTGCAAATATATGACGCGGATGCAACTAAGAGCAGAAGCAGAAGAGAAAGGAAGAAAAACAAAAGGAGCAAAGCTGATAGGAAGAGCAGAAAAAGATAGAAGAAGAGAGGCAGAAGCTAGTAGAAGGTAAGCGGGACGATTCGACTATTGGAAACATAAGAAAAATTGAGGCAGAAAATGGAAGCCCGCATAGAAGAGAAAAGAGAGAGGGAAAGACAACATGAATTAGCGCTCAAGGCTTTAGAGAGTCTAGAGTGCCACTACTTCAAATAATGAGAGCGCGATTCTGTCGCCCATCTCAAACAATGGATCTCTCCCAGCAACTACATCCTGCCCAATAAACTGGCGGATTCTTTATTGGCTAGAGTCCTTTCCTAAGCCTAAACGAAAAAATTGACATCTTTACCTATAAAAAAATTTACGAAAGGATGCTCACAAAATCTAGTATGGGTTAGAGTTGGTTCCCGCTGGAGGACACTGAAGACTCTCAACGGTCACTAAAAGCGAATCTTATGACGTAATCACAAGCTAGGACCGAACGCAACAGAATTACGACATTCTTAAAGAATGCCTTGCTAAGCGGGTTTCGTAAATGACCCCGCCCAAAGAATATATCTGCAAATGTTCAGAACAGCCGAAAAGAGAGCACGGAAACAACCCACAATTCTCTTTCACGTCTCACCTGTCTAACTTGACAAAGTGCAATAGAGAATAATCTGACCTACCCTCTTACATAATGAGGGACTCTTGAACTTGTTTTCTTGAGGAACAGATAAAGTGCCAACTCTGTGAATCCAAACTAGAAACCCCGTAGAATGTTTGGCTAACGGTGCGCAGATCAGCTTGGGAGACATACTCAGTAAGGCCCAACGCTATAACCAAGCAATGGCCGAACTTCCCAGCACTAACGTAAACCCACAGAATGAAGCCATCTCGAAAACTGAATCAAGAGCATTCATCCTAATCCACTAATATCACTCTCAGAATTAAAAAACCAACGAAAAATAATACCCAGAAGACCACCCCATGAAAAAACGAATATCTACAAAACCCATTACCCCCCAATCCAACAAATCTGATCAATCCCACCAAGCCCTACGGGGCAGCGAGCGGCCACCAAGTCAAGGAAAAGGAAAGACCCCTAACCATGACGTCTAGATCAGGGCAAGACAAACCGTGGTTCCAAACCGCGTATGGATTGTTTTGGCTTACAGCCTCGAAAGTGTGTAAGTCAATGTCAGGATTCACAACCCTGAGGGGACCGACGCTCAACACGAGTAAGCTGTAATTTTGAGAATAGGTACCTCAACCACTTGTCTCTTTATTTGACACTGGATAAAGAGTTTTTTAGTTTGTATTGTTGCTAGACACCTAACCAAACCAGAGTCCAAGGAGACAGAGGAAACCGTCAAACTTGAGTGGAGTGAGTTGTAAGAATGATCTCCCAGTGACCAGCTGCCTATCGCACTGGTAAAAAACACTCTGACTTTGTCAAGGTAGTTATAAAAGTCGACCATATGGATGATTCCTGATCAACCCAGATATCCTGATTTAGATATGTTGTTTATTTTTGGAGACCAAAGGAGAGACCCGATTGTTGCAGCGGTAACCACAAAGGGCAATCCAAGAATGAAGAGGGAGCCTGTCGCCAAAATTTTGCTTGCCTGAACGAACTGTAAGGAAGCACTACAAAATTTAACCCTACTCTGGACATCTGCTTTAAAAAAACTGCCTGGCTAAGGACCGCCAGACACACCGGAGACATCAGTTTCAAAGGATAGGCGTTAATTTTAATCGTAGAACGGCAACCGACATCGGGGAAAATAAACCCAGCTCCTAGTTACAATGACGCAGTACCGGAACCAATCTTAGAGATGGGGCACTCTCTTCCCATTAGCGACATATTGGGCAAAACGCCACTATTCACGAAATACAAACTCGCACATATTGGTGTCCAGAATGAAACTACTGACTTATCAGGTATGTGAAATCCTGCCGCCCAGTCGACGGTAGCAACCCAAGCACGTTACAACCTGCCAGTACCCATGGGCAAATGTCCTAATAGTTAGGGACTTCCATTGTGTGAACGGTTGCTTGTCGACAATCATTGGTAGCCCCCTGGAAAGGACCAAAAGAAACACATTTCATCCCTGACTTTCGTTCGACACTTGCCAATGTTGTGGCCGAAGCTGATACCGCTAGACAAGCATACTGATTCCAAGCATTGAGTTAGCCGAGAAGGCCCTCGAGTGCAAATCTTTTACAACGGTATTGGGATTTCCCCCAACAAGATTTGATTTTTGACGGACAAAGGATCCAATTCCTGTACCTGTTAATGGAGGATGATTCTTTAAGATCATTGAGTGTCCAAACATATCCCACACAAGTCCCTACCATCCGGCCGGAAATTGGCTCGAGAACGATGTATATTTAAAGAGCAAGCCTCACCAACATTGTTTACGTAAGCTTGGTGATGCCAGGATGTAAACCGAGGAAGACCTATAGTGCGAACACAATATATAATCGTACGCTGCCTTATTCTCGCCTACCCGAGGATGTACCCCCAAGGAGCCGTTCTACGTGATTCGCCGCCTGCTAACACTATTTTATTTGGCAAGACCGTATAACAGGAGGGCCAGTTAGAATAGCCTTACTTCGTGTTCCCTGGAACATGACCAAAAGGCGGACGATGATCAGGTCTTACTCTAATCAGCACGATTGCTAAGTAATGATATCTGGAGTCTCAATGAGAGAAGCGGGCAAGAAGAGCTAGGAATGGGATCTTAGCTACAAAACCAACCTTACTGAAAGTGCCCGCGCTAAACACTGTCATAGAAAAATCTCACAACAAAGCTGATCAAAGAGAGTAGAGAAGGAAGCGTCCAAAGCAGGGAGTAGAAAGTTTTTTTGTTATGCTACATCCAAAACTCGATAGCAAAGTACATATACTTCGTCATTCGGAATATGTCAACGGTGTCCGTTTGCTACCGTCTCTTAAAAAAGAACTCAACTTACCTAAACTAGCATAGGGATCTCCAATCAACAGGATAAGAGTTATAAGCTGGTCATTGCCAGCATAAATCTCTTGCTTCAAGAAATATCTGGAAAGACCGTGCTTGCTGCATCCTTCCGAAGCATCTTCCTGGCAGTCGCCATAGCAACGTGCTAAGCACGAGATGTAATATTGATAGATCTGATTGGCATGGTAGTAGACCACATTGTGTAAGCCCGACTTAGAAAATCCATTTAAAAGAGATAGGTGTCAATGTTCGGCTGGACAAATCATCTCACACTGCAATAACAGGAGCTGAAGACATAAAACCAAGGGCTGCTACTAAAGCAGTAAACAGCTGCCGTAGTCTTAACGTGAATTTATACCTGGTTGTCGATACACAAATACTCAATAGCTCAATTTTGAGCCATAAAATTTAAACTAAACGATAGACACCCGTGATCGTGAACCCAGAGGTTGATACCGCCATTTCCGTACTCCTAAAAGCTGATTGCACCTAACGCGGAGAATAATAGACAAGCACGACTTGCGACCATGGCTAGGCGAATTTAATTCAGTGAGTCCTACAATCTCCATACAGTATTCGAGTGTACGTGTCGTGTTTGCAGAAGCCACAATAATGAGAAGTAATCGGCTTGTGTTACTGTGATATGTACAAGTTTGGTTGACTAGAAAGCGCTGTTAACGGTGAATATCCTAGGCCCGAACCTCACAAAACCTTAAGATCTGTATTTCTATGAGCTTGAGATTCACCAAGCTCAGCAAGAGCAACATATCTTCGTCCAAAATTGTGTACCACACATATAAAGCTTATTATCAAAATCACCAGTCTCCACAGGAGGAAATTAAACCTTTCGTTAGCTTCAGCACTTAGTTTGAAGGACAATGAACACATTTTAATGTGAGTTCCAGTTCGACTTTGACAAGCATACGAACAGGAGTGGTTTCCCGCAGGATGATGATGAAGCATCTTAGAGCCCTGATTGCAAAAGTTCCCACATATCCATAATAATTAATCATGATGACAGTATAAAATGCTTAATCGGAAACCTAAGAAGAACATATTGTCTTACGGTTTGCATTTTATGCTTTCTTTACTTAATATATGTGGGGTGGGGGTGTGGTTGGTGGGGCTAGATTGGTGGTGGTGGGGGAGGAGGCTTTGGAGTTAATTGCACCTTCATTAGGATACTACAGGAAACTGTCTCACATGCCAGACCTATCGAAAATGTGTACTGTCCTTATCGGGGTTAGAACAGATAGCTGACTCCGTGTTGGGCAGCTAACTATTATCTTCACGGATAGTCAGATTTGGTGCCTATTATAAGAAGTAACGTGAAGAAGAAAATTGTGGCATGCAAAAAGACCCCGAACGAAGATGAAAGACGATCAGGGGTCCTGGCACTTATCATCTATACTGCCATACTAACAGAAGTATACATCCAAAACTTCAACGGACTGTACGCACTCACTCGTAACTTGACGCTCAACAAAGAAAGGTTGTCCCTGATAAAGTG
This sequence comes from Oreohelix idahoensis, assembly GCA_024509875.1. Lineage (NCBI taxonomy): Eukaryota > Metazoa > Mollusca > Gastropoda > Stylommatophora > Oreohelicidae > Oreohelix > Oreohelix idahoensis. The sequence continues at coordinate 317,529 of JAMPIV010013853.1, read as the reverse complement.
TCATATAGGGATCAAAAGTGCGAACGAACGCGATAGTAGCACTTTGAAAGGAACAGTTGTAGTCGTTACTGGCATACGCCCATCCTAAGGTTACCTTTGACCTTAAGTAACCCTTTCAAACTTGAGTATTTGAAGCGTCAGGTCCAGGCAATCGGTGTCAACATTGCTGCAAGCCGAGTTGAGTGTCAGTGACCTGTAACATGCTATTTCCATTGCCTATGGCAGTCCGGAAACAGAATAAAAACGGAAAACGCAAACATACATGCGTTGAAAGAGTGAATTCCTCGTCTGTAATCATGAGGCAATAACCCATCATGAGTTTCTGTATTGGTACTTCTTTCGAATGTGGACGGATCAAACAGACCATTGCTCCACTAGCTTTCCTGGTTGCCAAGAAGGAAGACTAAAACGCAAGGATAATGCGATGGGCCTTGCTATTGAGTGTTTAACTCCTTTCAACAGTGTGAATATATTACCAGGAAAACAAAATATCGTGAGCTGACCTACTGAGTAGAAAACCTGTGACCACTGTGAGGAAGAGAGAGAAAATCGAGAATCAGGGGACTTGCAGCTCACAGAGTTAGCTTCTCGGGAAATTTTCGCACTCTTATGCGAGCAGCCTGAGACGGAAGGAAATCGGTAGACCGGGGAAAACGAAGGAATCGCAGCGGTTAACACATCGGCGAGGTACCTCGGTTTTTGCTCAACTTCAATAAAGGTGCGAAAATCTAACACGCCCTATTCAAGTTACATTCGATAAGTATAAATAGAGAACTCCGAGAAACTGCATTTTATCGTTCGCTCTGACAGAATCCTAGTTGCACTAGCATAGTCGGATTCCTGCTGGATTTCATCTACCTTCGTGACTATTGGAGTGTATTCTTTCTGTGCAGACGGTAATTTATACATTAGCTTCGAGTGATCAGTGGTCGAGTTATTTCAATTGATTTCAATGGATTGTGGTGTAAATTTAACCTTATTAAATAAACCCATTTTCAAAGTTCTAGTGCAAACTAATGTTACAGCTCAAAGTATTTCCTAATACAATTGACGCGTAAATTTATTTTGCAGACGTTAAAGAGAATTATAACTTTAATACAGTTTAGTTCTGTATAGATAGATGTGCTTTTAATTGTTTTAACTCACGGGAAGTTTTCCTGATTTGTTAATTGACGACGCTAATAAGTAAATAGGCTAACTGTAATTTATCGCGTCAGATTATAATATGATTTGTAATGCATTTCTTGTTTTGATTATCTTTCATTCAGAACGATCATTCAACCTGCATCCCAGCAATTATTAATTATATACAGAGTTCTGCCAAACTCAATTCGATAACTCCAGTAACATATGAACTTTTTAAAGCTAAACTTGTGGCGACCTGTAATGGGCCCCGCTCCTCTGAACGTAACTGAGAAAAAAGCCATTCAAGAAACACTTTAAAAATACTAGTTCATATAGAGTCCTTAAAGAAAACTGGAAGCAGAACATATTTTATTCACTGCCCCTATTTGTGAAGGAAAAGCATCGATCTACCTGAACACTGTCTGTCACGTATATTCAGTGGATTTTACCCTTTCTTCCCCCCCCCCCCCCCCCCCCCCACCCCGAAGAAGAACTTACCTCAGTGTTTTTCTTAACTTGTGACATTACGGAAAAAGGAAGTTATCTCCACCAGCTGTGCCAATTTTAGGAACCACACCATACCTCACGCCTAGCCAAGTGCCTGTGACATTCTTTAGGAACTTTATCTAATAAATAAACAGTACCGTTAAACTTCAACGTCCAGCGATTTCGGGACACTTTGTTAACTTCAACAACTCGCAAATCTGGGGCTGTACACGGAAGAAAATACTTTTACCTAAGCCAAGGTTTAAGTGCTGTTTTTGATGTATTTCCTATGAAGTGCCAGAATTCACCTTTCGGTAAGTCTGCGTGTGTGTTTGTGGGGATGGCCAGCCCTAGTGTGTTTTTTTGAATGAAAGGAGATTTATCTTTTCTTTACCCTTTTAATTAGTTCGACCTTGTACTAAGGTGCATTATATTCCTTGTACGGGATCTCTCCTAGCGGGATCGGGTAACTGTGTTCCTTCCCCCTCCCGTAAAATTTGTTGATTTAAAGGGAGACAATTGAGAACCCTAGCTTTTCCTCTACACCCCCCCCCCCCTTTTTCTGTAACCCCTTGCCTCAGAGTAATAAATTTACCAGTGGGTTAAATTGCCTATCTCTGATCACCCCCCCCCCCCCCCCCCCTCTTGTCTTTGGTACCGGGTCTTGTCTGTTAGTAAATATAAACGGGAAACGGTGGATGGGATATTTCTCCTCAAAAACCCCTCTTCCCTTTTTATATTTGTATTTTGTAACCTTTGATTTTTGACTGTAAATGTACAATTATGTGTGAGTCCTTTATGATAATAAAGGTATTAATCATTAATTGTGTTGGTTGTCGGTTGGCCTAAAACTCCAAACATTTCCATCTGTGTAGGCTGTATTCATGTACGTTGAGCGACTGGAACTGACAAACAATTGTTTGTGCAGAAGAGAGATAGGAGTAGTCTGTGAGAAAACAGATATTGTCGTAATAAGAGACTGTCCTTGCTCCTTCCCAGCGCTTGTGAATCTACTACCTCATTCTCCTAAATCCTTATTCTCACAGAGCCTTCAATATCACTTTACACTCTAAAGGGACCAATATTCATCAGCACCCTCTCAGATAAAAATTACGACAACATGCATCGTCAAATGTTAAATTGATCACATAACGTCCATCGTCAAATGTTAAATTGATCACATAACGTGCATCGTCAAATGTTAAATTGATCACATAACGTGCATCGTCAAATGTTAAATTGATCACATAACGTCCATCGTCAAATGTTAAATTGATCACATACCACGTGCATCGTCAAATGTTAAATTGATCACATAACGTGCATCGTCAAATGTTAAATTGATCACATAACGTGCATCGTCAAATGTTAAATTGATCACATAACGTGCATCGTCAAATGTTAAATTGATCACATACCACGTGCATCGTCAAATGTTAAATTGATCACATAACGTCCATCGTCAAATGTTAAATTGATCACATAACGTGCATCGTCAAATGTTAAATTGATCACATAACGTGCATCGTCAAATGTTAAATTGATCACATAACGTGCATCGTCAAATGCAACATCTTTACCAAATACATATTGACTAGAAGCCTCTGTCAGCCTCATCATTTCCGGGGATGTTGCACCGAGAAGGGATCCGCTGTATCACAACTCTTTTGAAGTGCTGACACAGTCTGTGAAGTTTTACTCTTAGGTCATCCAGGCCGGCATTAGTTTGATTCTTCAGCGCATACCAGCTCAGCAGAAGTGAACAAGTAGTAATCTTCAGACTTCGCACAGGTCACAATAGATTGGGATACCAATTTTTCAACAAGTTAAAGATAGGAACTACTGATAAGTGTAACTGTGACACTGATATAATGACTGCTGAATAATCTACTTCAAGGGTGCCCAACATATGAGGAACAGAGACAGCGCATAAAGCCACCACCAGTGTCACTCCAAGGAAAGCTCTACAGAGATGTCAACAGTCTCGGACTGACCACTGTTTTCTTTGATGAACATATTCGAGTTGACGTCTGAAAGTTGACGAAGAAGAGAAAGAAGGACTGAAAGCTCAACACTATATTTTACAACTTCTGTTAGAATAGATTTTTGGTAACTTTCGTAAATTCCAAGCTAAGGAAATTTACAATTTTGAGAAGCAGTTCCCCTCAAGTCCCACACGTATTCTTTCTTTCTTCTATTAAAGTAACACTATTTTGAATGTCATCTTTACACAAAGGAACAGTCCGGAACATGATATATATATATATATATATATATATATATATATATATATATATATATATATATATATATATATATATATATATATATATATATATATATATATATATATATATATATATATATATATATCAGGCGGGAAGGAAGGGCCTCCGTCAGCCACGATCACAAGAAAGATAAACACATTAAAAACCTGAAATAAGGCGAAAAAAAAGATGTAGGAAAATAACAAAACAAAATATCCATTACATGTAAATTTACAGACGACATTGGACATTAAAATACACCTGATATAAAATATCAAATAAGTGAAACTGGAATAAAATAATAGAAATTACTTATTGCGGTCTTCTAAATTTAATTTCCATTTCATACATTTTTTTTTAATGTAACAGTTTTATTTTCGTTTTTTTTTCTTCGCGTTATTTCTTGTACAGTATCTGTTTACCTTCTGTGTCATCTGGTTCTCGTTGTTGACGTTGTTAATTTTGTCAGAAACACCCTGTATTGTTGAACAATTTATTATTGTGACACAGACCTCTTTTTCTCCTTCGCTTTCTGTTTCTTAGTCTTCTTCTTGTCCTCCTTCTTCTCCTTCTTCTCCTCCTTCTTCTCCTCCTCCTACTTCTCCTCCTCCTTCTTCTTCACCTCTTCTTCCTCCGTATTCTACTATTCTTCTTCTTTTCCTCCTCCTCCTTCTCCTCCTACTTCTCCTTTTTCTTCTTCTTCTTCTTCTTCTTCTTCTTCTTCTTCTTCTTCTTCTTCTTCTTCTTCTTCTTCTTCTTCTTCTTCTTCTTCTTCTTCTTCTTCTTCTTCTTCTTCTTCTTCTTCTTCTTCTTCTTCTTCTTCTTCTTCTTCTTCTCGTTCTCCTTCTTCTCCTCCTCCTTCTTCTCCTCCTCCTTCTTCTCCTTCTTCTCTTCCTCCTTCTTCTTCTTCTCCTTCTTCTCCTCCTCCTTCTTCTCCTCTTTCTCTTCCTCCTTCTTCTTCTCCTCCTCCTTTTTCTCCTCCTCCTTCTTCTCTTCCTCCTTCTTCTTCTTCTCCTCCTCCTTCTTCTCCTCCTCCTCCTCCTTCTTCTTCTTCTCCCCCTCCTTCTTCTCCTTTTTCTCCTCCTTCTTCTTCTTTTTCTCCTTCTTCTTCTTCTTCTTCTTCTTGTTCTCCTTCATCTCTTCCTCCTTCTTCTTCTTCTCCTCGTCCTTCTTCTTCTCCCCCTCCTTCTTCTTCTTTTTCTCCTCCTTCTTCTTCTTCTTCTTCTTCTTGTTCTCCTTATTCTCTTCCTCCTCCTTCTTCTTCTCCCCCTCCTTCTTCTTCTTTTTCTCCTCCTTCTTCTTCTTTTTCTCCTCCTTCTTCTTCTTTTTCTCCTCCTTCTTCTTCTTTTTCTTCTCCTTCTTCTTCTCCCCCTCCTTCTTCTCCTTCTTCTTCTTTTTCTCCTCCTTCTTCTTCTTTTTCTCCTCCTTCTTCTTCTTTTTCTCCTCCTTCTTCTTCTTTTTCTCCTCCTTCTTCTTCTTTTTCTCCTCCTTCTTCTTCTTTTTCTCCTCCTTCTTCTTCTTTTTCTCCTCCTTCTTCTTCTTTTTCTCCTCCTTCTTCTTCTTTTTCTCCTCCTTCTTCTTCTTTTTCTCCTCCTTCTTCTTCTTTTTCTCTTTCTCCTCCTTCTTCTTCTTTTTCTCCTCCTTCTTCTTCTTCTTCTTCTTCTTCTTCTTCTTCTTCTTCTTCTCCACCTCCTTCTTCTTTTCCTCCTCCTTCTTCTTTTCCTCCTCCTTCTCTTTCTTTTTCTCCTCCTTCTTCTTCTCCTTCTTCTTCTTCTTCTTCTTCTTCTTCTTTGTCTCCTCCTTCTTCTTCTTTTTCTCCTCCTTCTTCTTCTTTGTCTCCTCCTTCTTCTTCTTTTTCTCCTCCTTCTTCTTCTTTTTCTCCTCCTTCTTCTTCTTTTTCTCCTCCTTCTTCTTCTTTTCTCCACCTTCTTCTCCTTCTTCTTCTTCTTTTTCTTCTTTTCATTCTCTTCCACTTTCTTGTGCTCCTCCTTCACCTCGGTCTCCTGCTGCTCGGTCTACTTCTCCTTGGTCTCCTTCTCATTCTCCGTCTCTTTGTTACAAGTACCATGTTTAGAGGTATAGGAAATCATGTTTCTCCACAACATCCTACCATCAGTTTTGTTCAGCAGTTTCTGGAAGAACTTCCATCAACGTCGTTGCCTTTTCTTTTAAATACATTGTATTAGTTCATGACTGTACAACGAAGGTTTGATCTTCAACTCTCTCAATACTGTTGTCACTGCGTTTGCACAGGTCGTATACCTCACCATCACTTCTCAAAACACTCATTTTTTTTTTTTAATTTTAAGCTTTTCCAGTAATTTGTTCACTTACTCACGTGCCCACTTACTCACTCATCCGCTCGCTCAAACACTCACTAATTCTCGTTTACTCACTAACTCTTTTACTGACTCAAACACTCACTATCTCTCTTTTACTAAACTCACTCAGACACTCACTAACTCTCCTTTACTAAACTCACTCAGACACTCACTATCTCTTAATTGCTAAACTCATTAATTCACTCACTAACTTTCTTTTACTAAACTCACTCATTCGCTCACTTACTCTCCTTTACTAAACTCACTCAGACACTCACTAACTCCCCTTTACTAAACTCACTCAGACACTCACTATATCTTAATTGCTAAACTCATTAATTCCCTCACTAACTCTCTTTTACTAAACTCACACATCAACTCATTATTTCTCATTTACAAACTCACTCATTCACTCATCCACTCACTCGCTCACTCACTCTCATTCACTCACTCTCATTCACTCACCCACTCACTCGCTCACTCACCTTCTTGTTCATGATATATATATATCTTTATATCCACAGAATCACAAGAGTTCCACTGTCATCATTTACTACTCCTAATATCTGGACGCTGTCATTTAACAAGTTAAGACAATCACGTGTCTGACGTGAGCTATAGTAAACCCAACCCTCCACTCAACAAACTCACAGTGTGTGACGATACTGCACGATGTATGGGAGGCGGGCCTCTCGGGATCTCACCAGTTACCAAACGGTAAGTCTGATTTGTTTTTTTATGCAATAACTCATTGTGAGTTGTTTTATCTAATAACTCATGGTTAGTTATTTTATCCAATAACTCATTGTTAGTTATTTTATCCAATAACTCATTGTTAGTTATTTTATCCAATAACTCATTGTTAGGTCTAGTTATTTTATCCAATAACTCATTGTTAGTTATTTTATCCAAAAACTCATTGTTATTTACTTTATCCAATAACTCATCGTTAGTTATTTTATCCAATAACTCATCGTTAGTTATTTTATATAATAACTCATTGTTAGTTATTTTATCCAATAACTCATTGTTAGTTATTTTATCCAATAACTCATTGTTAGTTATTTTATCCAAAAACTCATTGTTAGTTACTTTATCCAATAACTCATCGTTAGTTATTTTATCCAATAACTCATTGTTAGTTATTTTATCCAATAACTCATCGTTAGTTATTTTATCCAAATACTCATTGTTAGTTACTTCATCCAATAACTCATCGTTAGTTATTTTATCCAATAACTCATCGTTAGTTATTTTATCCAATAACTCATCGTTAGTTATTTTATCCAATAACTCATCGTTAGTTATTTTATCCAATAACGCATTGTTAGTTATTTTATCCAATAACTCATTGTTAGTTATTTTATCCAATAACTCATCGTTAGTTATTTTATCCAATAACTCATCGTTAGTTATTTTATCCAATAACTCATTGTTAGTTATTTTATCCAAAAACTCATTGTTAGTTACTTTAGCCAATAACTCATTGTTAGTTATTTTATCCAATAACTCATCGTTAGTTATTTTATCCAAAAACTCATTGTTAGTTACTTTATCCAAAAACTCATTGTTAGTTACTTTATCCAAAAACTAGTTGTTAGTTATTTTATCCAAAAACGCATTGTTAGTTACTTTATCCAATAACTCATCGTTAGTCATTTTATCCAATAACTCATCGTTAGTTGTTTTATCCAAAAACTCATTGTTAGTTACTTTATCCAATAACTCATCGTTAGTTATTTTATCCAAAATTCATTGTTAGTTATTTTATCCAAAAACTCATTGTTGGTTATTTTATCCAATAACTCATCGTTAGATATTTTATCCAAAAACTCATTGTTAGTTATTTTATCCAAAAACTCATTGTTAGTTATTTTATCCAAAAACTCATTGTTAGTTATTTTATCCAATAACTCATCGTTAGTTATTTTTTCCAATAACTCATCGTTAGTTCTTTTATCCAAAAACTCATTGTTAGCTATTTTATCCAATAACTCATCGTTAGTTATTTTATCCAATAACTCATCGTTAGTTGTTTTATCCAAAAACTCATTGTTAGTTACTTTATCCAATAACTCATCGTTAGTTATTTTATCCAAATATCATTCTTAGTTATTTTATCCAAAAACTCATTGTTAGTTATTTTATCCAATAACTCATCGTTAGTTATTTTATCCAATAACTCATCGTTAGTTATTTTATCCAAAAACTCATTGTTTGTTATTTTATCCAAAAACTCATTGTTACTTACGTTATCCAATAACTCATCGTTAGTTATTTTATCCAATAACTCATTGTTAGTTATTTTATCCAATAACTCATCGTTAGTTCTTTTATCCAAAAACTCATTGTTAGTTATTTTATCCAAAAACTCATTGTTAGTTATTTTATCCAATAACTCATCGTTAGTTCTTTTATCCAAAAACTCATTGTTAGTTATTTTATCCAAAAACTCATTGTTAGTTATTTTATCCAATAACTCATCGTTAGTTATTTTATTCAATAACTCATCGTTAGTTATTTTATCCAAAAACTCATTGTTAGTTATTTTATCCAAAAACCCATTGTTAGTTACTTTATCCAATAACTCATCGTTAGTTATTTTATCCAATAACTCATTGTTAGTTATTTTATCCAAAAACTCAATGTTAGTTATTTTATCCAATAGCTCATCGTTAGTTATTTTATCCAATAACTCATCGTTAGTTATTTTATCCAATAACTCATCGTTAGTTATTTTATCCAATAACTCATCGTTAGTTATTTTATCCAATAACTCATCGTTAGTTATTTTATCCAAAAACTCATTGTTAGTTATTTTATCCAAAAACTCATTGTTAGTTACTTTATCCAATAACTCATCGTTAGTTATTTTATCCAATAACTCATCGTTAGTTATTTTATCCAAAAACTCATTGTTAGTTACTTTATCCAAAAACTCATTGTTAGTTACTTTATCCAAAAACTCATTGTTAGTTATTTTATCCAAAAACTCATTGTTAGTTATTTTATCCAAAAACCCATTGTTACTTATTTTATCCAATAACTCATCGTTAGTTATTTTTTCCAATAACTAATCGTTAGTTATTTTATCCAATAACTCATTGTTAGTTATTTTATCCAATAACTCATCGTTAGTTATTTTATCCAATAACTCATCGTTAGTTATTTTATCCAATAACTCATCGTTAGTTATTTTATCCAAAAACTCATTGTTAGTTACTTTATCCAATAACTCATCGTTAGTTATTTTATCCAATAACTCATCGTTAGTTACTTTATCCAATAACTCATCGTTAGTTATTTTATCCAATAACTCATCGTTAGCACTACCTTTTTTACATTAAATAGATGCACGTAGTTCCATCGCAGAAACTACTGTAAGGGAGAGAAGTGTTAGAGACTTTATCATACTAGGCGCAGCTTTTATTAATGAGGGGAGGGTGATTAGTTCCCACCCTCGCGGCCTTTTACTTCCCTACATATAGAGCAGAACCAGGAGCTCATATACAGCTGGGTAGACTGGAGCGTGATGCTACCACGTTCCGATCCCGGAACCCAGTAACTGTGCCGCGAAACGGAAGAGCTCTAATGACTCAGCGAATCGGACATTTCTTATTCATTACATCTTTATACAATTAATTTGGAAAACCCGAAAGAGATCAGCAAATAAAAGAACTCTTGTCAAGGGTGATAATAGCCATACTGCTATTTGCTGGACTCGTATTTTGTGTTTATTTATTTTTTTATTTTTTTAGGAGAGATAAATTAGAGCAGTAGTTCTCAACGTGGATCATATGCCCCCAGGGGCCATTTCTAGGGTACCCCCA
>JAMPIV010013853.1:125000-305000 GCA_024509875.1 Oreohelix idahoensis | reverse complement strand
CATATATATATATATGTACGCTGAAAGGCTTTATCGTAAATTATTTGGCTGCGGTAAACAGTACACGCAGATTTAGCTATAGCTTCAACTTCTTCTTCAAGTACTGTGCCTAGTGGTGTAGGAGATCATGTCTCTCCACAACTTCTTGTCTCCAGTACAATTTATCAATTCTGCTGTTGACTTCTTTCCATGCCACGATGTCAAACTGTCCAGTATTTGCTCTCTTTGACTTCCCCTATCTCTTTTTTCTTCAATCTTACCTGTTATATATTCTCTTACCTGTTGTTACGATGCATTCTCTTACCTGTTGTTACGATATATTCTCTTACCTGATGTTACGATATATTCCAGCTTTCCACTTCTCATAACATGCCCAAAAAAATTGGACTGCTTCTTTTTAACTTGTGAAATAAGTTTCCTTTGCGCATTGGCCTCTTTTAGGACATCCTCATTACTCTTTTTGGCCTGACCGTGGTATTTCTAACATTCTTCTGTAAAACCACATCTCTGTTGCCTCTAGTGCCTTCCCTATTTGTTTACTAATTGTCCATGACTCACTCCCATATGTCAGGATTGGTTCTATGTAACGATGAAGGACTCTCTTTATTACTTCCAATGACAAATAACTGTTGCATAAAATATTCATTTTATAGGATGCTGCTTTTGCCTGAGCTATTCTGCACTTCACCTCTGAGATGCATCTTCCATCATTTGTTATTAATGTGCCTAGGTATTTGAATTTATTGACTTGTTTTACAACGGTTCCATTTAAATTGATAGTGCATTCTGTGGAAGCCCTTTTCTTTGAGACGACCATTACTTCTGTCTTTTTGCTATTAAGGCTAAGGCCTTTATTTTCACTTTCTATCACTATTGCTTCAACCATTTCCTGCAGCTCCTTTTCACTTTTTGCTATTAAGACTGTGTCATCAGCGTATCTCAAGTTGTTTATATTGTATCCGCCGAATGATATTCCTGGCATGTCCTCTAGAGATCTCATCATATCTTCAATGTACAGATTGAAAAGATCCGGTGACAGCACACATCCCTTCCTGACACCCTTTTTTACTTGCTGAAACATTCCTATTTGGCTGCTAATTCTTAGAACTGCTGTTTGTTGCCAGTACATGTTCTTTATTATCCTCAAGTATTTTCCATCAATGTTGATGCTTTCTAACATTTTGATAATTTCCTCATGTTTCACTTTGTCAAATGCCTTAGTGTAATCTATAAAGCACAAGTACAGATATGTCTTCACATCTATGGCTCTTTCTATTAATGTTCTTATAATATATATAGCATTGTTTGTGGAATCAACGAGCAATTCAAATCTGCCCACATGAGTGATAGCCCGTTTACGGAAATAGATCTCAATGACGCCTTTACATTTGAATTTGAAAAGCCTAATTTTTTGTTTGTTTGTTTGTTTGTTTGTTGGGAAAAGCCAAGAATAAACCGGCGACGTGCATGGTGCTATGGCGAGATCAAATAATGCAGTTTAAACGTTATTAAAACCAGTGCCCAAACACCAAATTAAAATTATATGAGAGCTGTGTACTTTCTGAGCTTCTCTATGGTGCGGATTGATGGAGAGTAACAGAGAAGGAAATGTCGAAATAGTCCTCTTTCCACACAATGTGCCTAAGGAAAATTCTCCGAATCTTTTGGCCGATTACAATCACCAAGAACTACTTACTCGCAGCAACCAGGAGGACATGCACACCATCATAGCTGGAAGACGCTGGAGCTGGGTGTTAAATCACGTTTTATTTGTTAAATGCCGTGAATGTCCACCAGTTGATAAATGTAGATGTTGGGACTGGTGTAGTAAAGTGTAACGATTGTCAACTCATTAAACCCAGCACAGTTTTGGTCATACAGGTCATCTTGTCCTGGAACGTGATGAGGCTCCGACAAGAATGTGAGTGTAGACAATGAGTGTGTATATGAATGTCAGAACGCGAATGGTAGAATGATTCGATAGAGTTGACAGGTTGGTAGTACATCACTCATGCTCACACTGTTCGAATTCAAGAAGTACTGGAACTACGGTGGTCTTTTTATAACATTTAATGAGACGCACACTTGGACAGTACGTGTATGGTTACAGGAACAAATGTCGACATAGACAGCATAATGTTGGTCACAGGAATATCATCTTAAGTTAGCATTCATGCTTGGCAAATATCATAATGGAGCATTCGTAAATAAGCATTCAGAGTTCCATCATGTAAATCATCTGGCTTTACTGACTGGGCACGTCAGACCATAACCAATATATAGGAAGGCTCCTAGACCTAACCTCGTCTAGCGAATATCCCTTCACGTAAAGTTCAATATATATATTTTTCATAAAGATATAGGAATCCCAGACATGGGTTCTCACATGTAGCAGTGATCTCTTGGTTCATCGAGCGATAGTACAGGCATCCCTTTTTCTCACTCGATAAATACAAAGTATATGGATTTCAACATGGCTGTGCTTCTCTCGTGAGCTTCACTCACTATTGGATACAGACCAAAATTGGTCATTCGTTAAATGTCCTCATTTCTTCATAGCTTCTATCATAGAGGTAATTGAATAATATCATATAATCTAGTGCTGATACATAGGAATGTCATCTTCCTTTGAATAAATATTCTTTTCAAAAGTACCACTGTGCATCTGCTTATCGACAACGATGGCGAAGCCCAAGTTCATAATAAATTGTGGTTTTACCTTTCTATGCGAAATATAACTTTGCCATTCCTTGGCCAAAGAGAATAAACACTGGGGTAAAGTACATACAACATGTCTAAATGACTGTCACTTTTCCCCATCTACTTATAGATCACTTTTTCGGCGATAAGCCTGCTACAACAAAATTCGACATCCCGACAGGATGACATTTGAACCCCTGAAGGAAAGCGAAAGAGAGGCCGATCAAAAACAACTTGGCGAAGAATTGTGGAGGCTGAGATGCGAAGGATGAACTAGAGCTGGGGGCACTATACGAAGGATGGCCGCCGACCGAGCAAAGTGGAAGCAGTTTGTTGCTACCTTATAAGACACCACCCCAGGCTTAATGACCACTGTCTACTTTGACAGTCGGCGGCTAAGGATCAGAGAAGACGAAAACCAGTGCCAGAACCTTCACTGCCCCCATAACTTTGAAAAAGAATTGGATAAACATGAAAGACATCGTTGGGTTTCAGTGATTCATTATTGTAATGAAGCGAGAGAAAATTTTGAGAAGATTGTGTGACGATGGAATCTATTTGTAGACTAAAAGTTAAGTCCGTCTTTTGAGTCTCTGTATTTCGCAGCTACCGACACCACATTCAGGCTGCTTATAGAGCCGCTTCAACTCAATCTGGAATAGAGCGACTGTTTACAGCTTTAAAGCTTATTTTAAATTATCTGCCACAGGCTATGACAGATCATTTGATTGCAGTAGTAGTATTTTAAAGAATGAATTATGAATAAAAGTATGATGGAATGATTATAATTAAAGTGACATTTAAATTATTTGAAAATGCTTCAATAAATAACGTTTTTTTTGTTTCACAGTTACGTTGTTCATTTTTTTTTAAACGTAAAATTAAAATAAAATAATAATAATTTGTTGGAGCAGTCACTATCGATGCCGGAGCGAAGCTGGGAGTGGAGCAATTAAAAAATGCGACAGCTCCAAATCCCTGGTTATAAATATATGAATGGAAAACCCCGGATATCAGTGTTCACACAGCGTGAGCAGATTAGCAACTTGACTTCTGCTCCTATCTTAACCCTTAAACGTCGCCGTGTTGCTTGCGAATATAGAAACTGGGACAGATAACTACATCGCGTGCAGAGGTCACGCAAGAACTCCTGTTATTTACAGAAGGTGAAATACCTTTCCAGACCTTTTCACGTCTGAGATACAAAACGTCTCATAAGTCAAGTTTATTACTGTAGGATATCTGTTTGTCTTTACCCTATTTTCTGTTTCAAATGCTTGCAAGAAGGTCACTTTACAAGCGGGTATTTTGCAGTAGTTATTTAAATTATCATAGTCAGGAAAAGGGATAGAATTGCTGCTTCTGGTTCCTCTTTTTCTTGTTCTTCGATTTTTTTTCCTTTTATCTTCTTTAATCGTCGTTGTAGTCGTTTTCATCATCATCAATACATCATTTATTCTTTGCCTTCATCTTTGCCTTCGTCATCTTTGCTGCCTTCTTCATCGTTCGTCATTTTTGCCTTTCATCTCGTTCTTCATCATTTTGCCGTTCGTTATCTTTGCCTTCATCATCATCATTTGCCTTTCGTCATCTTTGCTTATCTTCATCTTTGGCTTCTCTCATCATCTTTGCCTTCGTCATCTTTGCCTTCGTCATCTTTGCCTTCGTCATCTTTGCCTTCGTCATCTTTGCCTTCGTCATCTTTGCCTTCGTCATCTTTGCCTTTGTCATCTTTGCCTTCGTCATCTTTGCCTTCGTCATCTTTGCCTTGTTCTTTTATTCTTCTACTTTGTCCTCTTTTTCTCGCCGTGTCTTCTTCTTTATTTGCTCTTCTCCCTCCTTTTTTCTCTCCTCCATTTCCTCTTCTTCTGAAAGGAAAATTGGAGGACATAACATCAATAACAACAGGTATACTAACGACATATTTTTAAAAGCAGAAAAAGGCAGATACCTCATGCTTCTATAAGACACAGTTATCGCCAACAAACCAGAGGAGGCAAAGCGTTAAACATCAAGAAGGTAGAAGTAATAATTAGATCAAGAGGCGGTACAGTCTCAGAATGTTAAATATTTTTAGATAACAGAGCGATGAGGCATATGAAACACACTTTCTGTGGCCTATCATAAAATTAGATAGCAAGTGTCTAACTAAGAGCAAAGCAAAAACTCTAAAGAAAAAAAAACACACACAAAAAAAGACCGTCTTCTTATCAGTGTCTACATTATTGCTGCTTTGAAGATGTTCCATTAATCTGATGAAGACAGAGGACAGCGAAG
Source organism: Oreohelix idahoensis (assembly GCA_024509875.1). Taxonomy (NCBI): domain Eukaryota; kingdom Metazoa; phylum Mollusca; class Gastropoda; order Stylommatophora; family Oreohelicidae; genus Oreohelix; species Oreohelix idahoensis. Next base: position 300,023 of record JAMPIV010013853.1, on the reverse strand, counting down.
GAGAAGCCGCCCAAAAACAACTTGCTGGAGAACTGTAGAGGCTGAGATGCAAAGAATGAACCAGAGTTGGGTCACAGTATAAGGATGGCCGCCGGCCGCACAAAGTGGAAGCAATTTGTTGATGCCCTACAAGACGCCACCAGGCGTGATGGCCACTGACTGCTTTTACAGTCTGTGGCTAAGGATCAAAGAAGAAGAAGATGTTCCATTCATTAATTACAGTTTACATTTCATTAAGCAGTCTCAAAGACCGTTGTCACTTCTCTCTGTCACAGAATGACCTCGAAACTTGTCATTTCTTGTGTTTTCCCGTAATTCATTTTGTGCTTTTCACGTTCTATTTTACTACCTCGGACAATATTTGGTATTTTCGAGTCAATGTTTACACTTCTTTCTGTAATTCGTGTAATGTTTGTTTGCCTGCCCGTCCTCGCTGAGAGTTGATACAGGCAAAAACAGATTGGCTGTCTGTCATTTTTGGGTAGTGACTCCCGGTGTTTGTGTTCGCAAAGGGTGCGCCGGTCAATTATCGATCGTGTGACTTATTTAAGAGGCACCTGGGATGTAAGAAGTGTGGTCCTTCCGGACATACTTTTTTATGATCAAGATAAATGTAAGAAGTTGTAATGTAAACATTACCGCTCATTGACGGAGGTAGCAACTCTTTATACGGAAAATTTACCGTTTGAATTTTACAAAACGCATGAGCCATGCAAAACATTCCACCAGAAAAGTTGGCATAATATGCATCTTGAATACTATTGGCGGGCATTCGGAATGTAAGTTTTACAACATTCCTGATTTAAGCCTTGTCAAATAAGTAACAACTAATGTGCGTGGGCAGAATGTTGCAATATAACCTGACACTTTCGCCGCTTTAGAACACTGTGAAATTCAACTCGTCAAGATACCAGCCAGACAGCCAGAGTAAAGAATAGGATCATAATTCCGTTTATCGGACCGGACCTTGTTTGAGCATCTTCTGGACTTACATTCAAAGTAAAGTCTACCTACCTTAACACGGAAAGCAGGAATCCTAGGAATCTGAACAGAAAGTCATAGTGGAAGTCTATTGTAAAGTAACACCCCAGACCACGTGTAACAGGCATCTTAAACAAGTTGCCATAACTATTTCTCTGAGCCAGAAGTCAGATTCCCAAAGAGATTTTAGGGTACGTTGTAAATTTTAAATTCTATATTATGCATTATTAACATGTGAAAAGTGCTAGTGGATGTCCAAGTCATATGGAGGCAGGCAACCTCAGCATATAAATGATTGTTCAATAAACCACCACTGCAAGGGCTTGTGACTGCCTTATGTGGGTTTCTTATAGAGAACCAAAAACAGAGGTAGTCCCAAATTTCATATGAAGCAGGGAATGGATGATGATAAAACTGATGTATATTCTTATTATTTTATTCACATTTTCAATATAGAGGGTTCATTTAAATGGAATGTTTTCACTCAATTAATATTAATGCTCAAGTATAAAATAGAATTTTTGGAATGAAAAGGGGAGGGTGCTACACGATTGTGTGTCAACTCAGAACTCAGGTATCTCTTCTTTTTATACGCCTTCAGATTATTTCTATTTGCTAAGAACGAATAGCCGAATAGCCGAACAAAACGGTACCCAAATTTTTCAAATTCGTCCTTGACATAATCACTTTTCCTTGTTCTAAGAAAATTGTGCCTAAAAATGCATTGTGGAACGAGGAGGGGAAAGGATAGATGAAATGCTAATTCGTTTCGCATTGATTTTAAACTAAAAGCCAATACCAATACAGGGGCAAGCCTTGCCTTAGGGGTTTCCCCAAAATACGAGGAAAAAGTTAGAACATGCAGACAACTCGTGTCACAAAAACAACCTTAGCTCTTATTTCAAAGGACGTAATTATCACGTAAATAGAGAAGACAGCACATGGAAAAGAATTGAACGTGTAGTAGACTAAAAATAAAAACACTAACATAGAAAAAAAAACTCTGTACTTCTGAACCAAGCCAACTAGTCCCATATAAATTGTATATTCGTGTACCTTAGGACTTGCTGACAAAGAATATGGTAATAGTTACGCAAATAGTCCATTAATTAACTAATTATAGCCATAATACTATAGTGGATCCGACCAGACTGTCAAGTAAAGATCATGCCTGCTTATAATTTTTTATGGCATGTTTTGAAAAAACGACTTTGGGTAAATGAGGTTAAAAGGTACGGGATATTTGATTGGGTGGATTTTGAAGGAAGGCGAAGTATGATTGGTTGACCTAAAACTAAAAATATATTTGCCTTGGAAACATATTGGGAGTTGTTATTTGAAACGATAGATTCAAAAATAAATGTAAACATGGTCCCATTGGACAAAGCAGTAGATACTGGTACGAAACGGGGACTGTTCACTGCCATTTCAAGTAAATTTTGTGCAAAGCAAGATCGATGAGAGCAGGCGGAGAATTTTCTAACATAGGAAAAGCCTGGACATAGGGCAGATCGAAAATGTGCCACATTCTATTGCCTAGTCATCGTTTAACTTGTGTTATTTCCTTGCATCTGTGAGGGTTTTGGTTGCTGTCAATAACTGGTGCCAGACTACAGTGGGCCGATATATTCATGCCACAGTCTTGCTTTTTTCGGAGACAACTGTAAACCACCATCATTCTTGAAGAAGTGGGAGCTGAAGGTTGTCGTTCAGCGAAGTGCAGGAAGAGTCCTACATCATATTACAAAGATAGGTGCATGTTTCGGCACCTGATCGCTCAACTAACATTATATTAGAAAAGAGACTGGGAATAGTGATATAAACATTCCATCAGTGTCCATAAAAACTTACAAACAACATGCAGAGATGATGATAATAAACAATCAACCAGTGTATACTAGAAGTCACCTCAGTTAAACAATACAACTACACCCTTAAATAATAATATGTGTATTATGGTCAGAAGACCCATTGTGTAAATTGATTGATGTAATTAATTTCTATGATTTCACTATTGATTGTCAGTCCTGATTCCAAATAAATCAGATTCAGGACAATAAATTGAAAATATTAACTTTACCAAACTTTCAACCACTGACTTACTAAAGATAGTCTTTTAAAGTGTAGTTTGTATGTGATTGTCGTGGTACTGTTGTGTTGTATTAGGTAATAAAATAAATTGTGTAATTGTTTATATGTTTAGTTGGTTAATGCAACCTTACACTAACATTTCATAACCCTAGACACCAAACGTAGTCATCTTACATTCTATCTAGAATAAGTCTGAATGAGATCATAGTGGTGGTAGTAGAAAGGTGCCCTGGAAATTTACTCTAATATTTATTATATTCAGGGACCTTCACAGCTGACCTCATTCAGTACACTAAGATTTCTTAACAACAAACTGTATTAACATCAACCCACCACACTATCTTTGGAACAAGTGAATTGTATAGGTGGCTTGGTGTCAACGCTAGACACTATTATCAGACGGACCAGCTTCGTAGTTACTTCCTGATACTTCGTGGAACGTGATACAACCCTCAGACTTGACCAGTGACGATTGAACCAGTCTACAATCTACGAGTATATATATCTATAAATTTATAGTTGAATTGATCATTTTGAGTGTACTGCCTCTGTATGTCACAGTCATCTTAAATACACTAAAAATAGAGCTACTAAATTAAGATTTCGATTTCAATTAAATCAACTGGGGGCTGAACGAGCCAAATTATACAATATAACTCTTCACAAAAGTTGTCGGGCAGATATAATAAGTTAACATTCCTAAGACACATTCAACATTGTTCTTGATGTCTGAATATCATGTGAAACTCCCTCGAGGTAGAAGCAGCATCATCCTTCTATCTGCATCTCTGCGAAGAGTAATCTTGTGCGAAAGTAGATACCCTGGAAGATCCACATTACTCTAAGTTTTGACCACTGTTGGACCATCACTGCAGAGCAAGGGGATGCAACCCCTTACACTCAAAGTATGAGTGATATTTTCTGATATTTTCCGCATCTAACTTTTTCAGAATAGAACTGCTTGCCTATCTTTAGCCTTTTCTGACTTTTCATTTGTGGTGTTGTTTGGCTCTTTTCAAACTTACCGTATCATCATCACATCATCATCATATCGTCACATCATCATCACATCATCATCAATATCATCATCACATCATCATCACATCATCATCATATCATCATCACATCATCATCATATCATCATCACATCATCATCATATCATCATCACATCATCATCATATCGTCATCAGTATCATCATCAATATCATTATCTTATTCTTTTTCTTCTTTGCCTTGTTCGTTTCTTCTGCTACTTTGTTCTCCTTTTTTCTCTCTGCTTCTTCTGCCGGAGAAAAAAAGAGATCGACCCAATAATTCTGTCACAAAGACAAATTGCTGCAGATATCACCGCTGCAGGGGCATGTAACTGCTTCGTGCAGACTTTCTGCTGGACAATCTGCAGTGAAGGCTCCGTGCATAGTAATAGGCTCAAAGAATGATAATGATGATGATGATGGTTGATGATGGTTATAGGTATAGTTTATAGCCTAATTGCTGCTGAAATATTTATACTAATCATGGTATATGGTATATTGTTTATAAACACATTTCTGTTGACGTTTATGGATACATACGAGGGAAGGTCAAAAAGTAATGCCTCCTATTTTTTATGTATGTAAATACTGCATCGGTGTGCAATTTGTAAATTTAGCAGGATTCCTCAAACACTCTTCTGCACTGTATAGCATTACCAACCTGTTTCAGTAACAGGTGGCACCACTGTAACAGTTTAAAAATGGCTGCCAAAGACGTTCGGTTAAAACAACGTTATGTCATAGAATTCCTCAATGCTGAAGGCGAGACCCCAATTCGCATCCACGAACGTTTGAAGAATGTTTATGGAGATTCAAAAGTGGATGTTAGCACTGTCCGACGTTGGGTACATCGTTGTGACGAAGCTGAAGTAGGTCAATCCTCAATGGCTGACGCAAAGCAGACTGGCCGTCCGTCTACCGCAGTGACTCCACACAACATTCATCGAGTTGATGACATCATTCGTGGTGACCGTCGGGTAACACTGGATGAACTTTCTTCCATGTTGTCCATTAGTAAAGGCAGTGTCAAGAACATCATTAAAGACCTGGGTTATTCAAAAGTTTGTTCACGGTTGGTACCCATTAAAAGATCAAAGAACTGCACTACTGTTGCACGATAATGCCACGCCACACACCGCTAAACGCACCATTGATGCGATTGCAGAATTTGGCTGGACATTATTACTACATCCCCCTTACAGTCCCGATCTTGCACCTTCTGACTTCCATCTGTTTGGACCACTGAAAGAAGATCTTCGCGGACATCACTTTGAGAACACCGAGACCCTTAAACGCGCCGTACGCCAGTGGTTTAGGAAAAAGGAATTTTTACCGTGCGGGGATACATGCCCTTGTGAGAAGATGGACAAAAACTGTAACAATTAACGGAGACTACACTAAGAAATAAATTTTTGAAGTTCAGACTTGGGGCTACATTTCAATGTGAATTTTATCTGTTTTCTTGCCCATTGAATGAAATTAAAAATTACGAGGCATTACTTTTTGACCGTCCCTCGTATATGTATATATAATTTATAGCCACATTTCTACTGACGAATAGATATTGTTTAACCAAATTTTTCTACTGACGTTTAGATATAGTTTATAACCACATTTTAACTGACGTATAGATATTGTTTATAACCAGATTTTTACTTACGCATTGATATTCTTTGTAACCCCATTTTTACTGACGTATATTGTTTATAGAGATATTGTTTATAACAACATTTTTACTTACGTATAGATATTGTTTATAACCATATTTTTTACTGACGTATAGATTTTGTTTATAGCCACATTTACAGGACAGATCACAAGTTGGACACCTGCTTTCTTCTATCGTCAACGACCTGTAAGGTTCACATTGTCGGCGGGTTAAAGTTGAACAACTGAAACCTTGGAATAAACTGGTGTTCACCATGGTAAAATATTTGCATCGCTTTGTTCGGCATTCACTTTGAACAAGGCTTAGTAACTTTTGAAGGCTTAGTAACTTTTGAAGGCTTATTAACTTGTGAAGGCTTAGTAGCTTGTGAAGGCTTAGTTACGTTAGAAGGCTTAGTAACTTTTGAATGCTTAGTACCTTGGGAAGGGTTAGTAACTTTTGAAGGCTTATTAACTTTTGAAGGCTGAGTAACTTTTGAAAGCTTAGTAACTTTTGAAGTCCTGGTAGCTTGTGAAGGCTTAGTAACTTTTGAAAGCTTAGTAACTTTTGAAGGCCTGGTAGCTGGTGAAGGCTTAGTAACTTGTGAGGGCGTAGTAACTTGTGAGGGCGTAGTAACTTGTGAGGGCGTAGTAACTTTTGAAGGCTTAGTAACTTTTGAATGCTTAGTACCTTGTGAAGGGTTAGTAACTTTTGAAGGCTTAGTAACTTTTGAAGGCTGAGTAACTTTTGAAAGCTTAGTAACTTTTGAAGGCCTGGTAGCTTGTGAAGGCTTAGTAACTTTTGAAAGCTTAGTAACTTTTGAAGGCCTGGTAGCTTGTGAAGGCTTAGTAACTTGTGAGGGCGTAGTAACTTGTGAGGGCGTAGTAACTTTTGAAGGCTTAGTAACTTTTGAAGGCTTAGTAACTTTTGAAGGCCTGGTAGCTTGTGAAGGCATAGTAACTTGTGAGGGCGTAGTAACTTTTGAAAGCTTAGTAACTTGTGAAGGCTTGGTAGCTTGTGAAGGCTTAGTAACTTGTGAGGGCGTAGTAACTTTTGAAGGCTTAGTAACTTTTGAAGGCTTAGTAACGTTTGAAGGTTTAGTAACGTTTGAAGGTTTAGTAACGTTTGAAGGTTTAGTAACGTTTGAAGGTTTAGTAACGTTTGAAAGCTTAGTAGCTTGTTAAGGCTTAGTAACTTTTTGAAGGCTTAGTAACTTTTGAAGGCTTAGTAACTTTTGAAGGCTGAGTAACTTTTGAAAGCTTAGTAACTTTTGAATGCCTGGTAGCTTGTGAAGGCTTAGTAACTTTTGAAAGCTTAGTAACTTTTGAAGGCCTGGTAGCTTGTGAAGGCTTAGTAACTTGTGAGGGCGTAGTAACTTGTGAGGGCGTAGTAACTTTTGAAGGCTTAGTAGCTTTTGAAGGCTTGGTAACTTGTGAAGGCTTGGTAGCTTGTGAAGGCTTAGTAGCTTTTGAAGGCTTAGTAACTTTTGAAGGCTTAGTAACGTTTGAAGTTTTAGTAGCTTTTGTGCTTTGCGCTTATTAGTGTATGCCATGGCAATAGGCTAGCGTGCTTACTTACTTACTCGCTCCTCTTCCACCGTGAGGTGTAGAGGTTTGGAAGAGAGAACGCCGCACTATCCTATCGGCTGTCTTCCTCCTGGCCTGGTTCCATTCTAGTCCTCGGTCCTTCAGAGATTGTCTAATGTTGTCCTCTCAGCGGACTCTGGGTCGTCCTGGATGTCTGGATCTCTGGCTCCTAACCTCTCATACCTGCCGTGGCAGCCGATCTTCTCCCATTCTGCAGACATAATAGGCTAGCTTATGCCGTATAATATTGTTTTACTGAAACAACTCTAACCAACAAACAAACAAACAAAAAATTCCGCCATAACTTTGGTAAAATGCGGAAAAGCGCGAATAGCAATGTGAAGCTAAAAAAAAAAAAAAAAAAAAAAAAAGAGAACACACTTGCTTAGCAATCTTTTCATTGTACATTTTCGGGAAAATGCACGCTTGGCACCGTGAAAGCTAATCTGAACACTCATTAAAAAAAGAATGCAGCCATTTCTATTGTTCATGATGCATTCACCGTTTAGTTCCCGGGAGTCTGTGAAGAGGCAAAGAAAGAATGTGCCTACTGTACCCTCAGGGATGTCCAACAAGGTGACTAAAATGACGAGTCTACTAACATCTTCATTCAGCTTCTTCCTCATTTTTCTTCGCTTTCTTTTCGTGGACTTCACGACAATGGATGTCAGTTATTAGGAAACAATACCAGAACAACCCAAGTCCTTGCAATGGTAGCTATGGTATCGATTGCTTGTTTGGAATGATGTAAACTAATGGTCGGCAACCAATCGATCGTGACATACCGGTAGATCACAATGAATGATTTGGTAGAACTTTAACTGACGAAGGAGGGAAAAGAAGGAGTTTTTAAGTTAGGGAAATTACGGACTAGCCCTCTCCTGAAAGCATTTCAAAGCCTGGTGTCCTCGGGATTACAGGTACAAGGCAGCCATTACTTTTTTTCATTTTTTTTTTTAAGAAAAATAGTTCTCAAGAAGGCATTTTAGAACTATTCATTTGACATTTGAAATACCTGACTCTATATGCCGGACAAATCCGGACGTATGGTCACCCTAATCTAGGCAGCAATGTTAACACAAAGTTGGAGGAAGAGATAAGGATATCAAAATAAGAATACGAAAGGCATGAGGAGCTTTCGTTGCTGTGGGAAATGTATGGACATCAAAAGAAATCAAGTCCAACACAAAAATAAAAAAACTTCGCAACTCAATATTCGTGAAACGTGGAGAACGACAACCATAAATATACAAACCCTCGTAAATGGGGGAGCTTGCACGGAGTCTTTATCTTTACATATACAGGGTGATTGAAAAGTCAGTTCCCATTTTTAAATTATTTTCTCACTCCTACAAAATAATTTATATGAAACAAACGTCAAGATAACGACCATTGAATGCTATTTTATTATACAAAATGCCATGTCACAACATTATATCTTAACGCGAGAGGTCCGGTGTAGGAGGCACCAAGGACTTAACGGTAGGAAGCACTGTACAGTGCCACCTACCTGACGGTAGCGGGCACTGTACAGTGAGCAGTACCTAGGTACCGCCCACTGTACAGTGAAGCTTACCTGCTAGGTAGGAAGCACTGTACTTGGGTAGGAAGGACTTAACATTTTAAAGGTAAAAAAAAAACAACGGAAACCCGTACATAAATATAATTAATGCTGTATTGTATGTATTGAGAAATGGATGTGCCAGTAAAGCCAAGGTCATAATACATGATAATTGCATTTATTTTTCTACTTGGCAGTGTATAAATAAAGAAAATTAATAAAGGAAAACTGGATAGATGACGTTTCGTTCAAAATATAGATCTCACCAACGAAAATCAGTATACGTCAGTTAAAAATCTGTTAAACAAATGTATATTGCTTATTTAGTAACTTCTATTACCAAAAGAGCATTAAAAACTAATTTTTTTACCTTAATATAAAAAGTCAAATAATTTATAACGTCATCTGTTTGCATTGGGAAATGTGTTGTTGTTTGCGTTTGCTCGACCATATCTCACTCTTACATACTGGCCTTTTCTGAGCGGTATGTAGGCCTACGTTGTGTCGTAGTTTGCGATATCTGCGCCTTTCGGCCCGACACATCAGATTTCAGCACAGCACGCAATTTTTACGGGTTTGCTTTCCCTGCCATCTCACGCCCATAATGTATGCTTTACCTCATGTCCATACAATGGTGCAGTGAAATGACTGCGCCAGTGCATTGTGAAATAAATCTTCTCTGTGGCCAGAACATACTTATAGCGGAGCGGGCAACGAAGCTTATTTTTTCGTCCGTAATAAGTTTAATTGTAATCAAGTTAAGTTGTTGTAGATAACTAGCTATTTTGAATTACGATACAAGAGCACATAAAAACACACGAATCTTTATGAAAGCTTTTTTAAAAAATCATTTTTCGTTTAATGTTGACAATTTTCACATTTGATTTTCAGTGATCTTCATTTTTATTTTTTCATTAAGTTTCACTTAAAAAAATTAGTTCAGTTTACTTAATGCTAAAATACAATGCAATACAAAATAATATTAATTTCTAAAATGAAATAAATAATAGATTTGTTAACATTTCAAAATAGACAAAAGTAGTCTCTTTCTCCAAAAAGCATTGTTAGAGTGACAGACTTATTTCCTAATAGGCTGTATGTCACCTGGGCATCCATTAATGTTGCATATATTCTCAGAACAATCCACTATTCACCTTTCAGAAAATTTATAGTGGCAATAAAAAGATCGTGTTTCTTCCATGCCCGAATAATTATACTTCTTTGACCAATTCGACTAAGTGCATGTCATAGCACTTTTATCGCTTCGCATTTAAATAAATAACACCGTATGTTTGTTATCATTATAAATAAATTATTTCTTGTAAAACCAGTAACAGGTTGTCATGTCTCAAATGTACTCCTTAAAATTAGCTCGTAAAAATGTGGGTTTTGAACACGTATTCTAAGATTTAACTTCGTCTCAGTATGATACATGTAAATAATTAAATGAAGCTTATTTCATGTCTTTTCCTTAACGGAAAGTCTGTTTGTATACACATTGTGATATAACAACCACGATCTTTCTTTCTTATTTTCGTTTTTAGTTAAACAATTATAATTAATAAAAATTATTCAGAAGTACAATTATATACAGTATTATTTATTTACTTATTTATTGAGCGTCCGATTGAAAGAGTGGTTAGAGCGCTGGTCTCTCTCGGGAAAGGTGCTGGGTTCTATTCACGGTATCGACATGGTCCAGCCTACCCAGCTGTAAATGGGTACCTGACTTTGCTCGGGAGTTAGGGCAGGAAAAGGCAACGAGAAAGGAAACTGGTCACCTCACCTCTCGATGCTGGACCTAGTATAGTGAAGTCTCTAACACTTCACTCCACTACGGCAGCATCTGCTATGGGACCACCTTTACCTTATATTTATTATTCACTGCCCAAATTATGATCCCACTACACGCACCATACCGCACTACACGCACCATACCGATACTTGTTTGGAATGAATATTGAAATAATAATTTCCCACCTTATATTTTAGAAGAAATTAGAAAAATTTCATAAAATTTGTTTACACACTATAAATGAATAGCATATGAAGCAAACATAAAAACATCTTCACTATTTATTTCTCTGGTCTTTTATCCTATAAAGCAGCGGTGGCCAAACTACGGCCCGCGGGCCAGATCCGGCCCGCCAACCAGTTTTGACCGGCCCGCCAACCTGTTTTGGCCGGCCTCTTATTGTTGATTGAAGCCACACTCTTCACAATGAAATAACACACAAATGTATGTTTGAAATAAATAATTACATATCATATTACAAATTACAAAAATATTTAAAACAACAGATTCATTATATTTTTTTTACAGTAATTTTAGTCCGAAGACTTGTATACATGTCTTGGAAGATGTGCAGTACAGTAGTTTGCCGTTGCTTTCTGTACGTGGTTCATTATATATGTAGAACTAAATCTCAGAACGTTATTTTTTAAGGGTTTTATAGGTCTGGCCCTCTGGTGCTACCCTTTACCATAATCTGGCCCTCGGCCAACCTTAGCTTGGCCACCACTGCTATAAAGGAAGGAAAGGTGGAAATATCTGCCTAATGGATTATAATTACTATATCGCAGTGCGATATACCAATTTATTTTTTTCAGACAAGAATTACTATACAGTTCGTGTTGCAGGGTACGTCCTTCCTAGCTCCTACTGTACAGTGCTTCCTGCCTGAGTTAAGTGCCTGCTACCCAGGCAAGAATCACTTGACGGCAGGAAGCACTGTACAGAGCGTCTTGCTAGGTACGTCCTTCCTGCCTCCTACACCGGCCTGTTCAGTACTTGACGTTATAGCGGGTAGTCATTTTAGCTATCTATTTTAACTTCCCTTTATTGAAAAATCGTTTATTTGTTTTTGTTATTTTGTTTCTTGAAGAAAAAAAAATGGTTTTAATCAAATGGCACCTATTGCTTCTTGTTTTGACATTTCTTTCATGCATATCCAATAGACAGAAGTGAGGATATAACATTTTAATATACGTAGGAAGTCACTTTTTAATTACCCTTTATAAATAAAGTTGCGATTACCGCTTTTAATTTTGGAAACTTCCACAACGTGTCGCTGGTCGTTGTCATATTTCGCATGGTCCTCGAATATATTAAATATGGCCGACTCGATATGTCTGGAACCTCAGGTGTAACTTAGTTATTGGTTCGAAGAAGACCGGGAGCAGCCACAAATATTAAATTATCAGGTTCTGTTCCTCTTTTATGAAATTGACAAAGCTTATTGCTTTATTGTCAATATTTTATTATAACTTTTAATAGTTCAATATTGGTTTGATTTGGTTTTAAGGAACATCTTCATTGCACATGGACAACTCCATCAGTGCTCCGATATCCTTCCCATAGATCGCACAAGCAGGATCTCAGCACAGTGCGCGAACTCCGTAGCACTGGCGAGGATCCCAGTTGGTGTATACAGGAATCATACATTCTATAAATATTCTTGTTGTGGGTAGGTTTTCCTAATTTTTAAAGTTTGCCAGGGCAGCGGCCGTATGGCTTACTCTTTACAATTTCTATCTGCCAAGGGATTTTTAACGTGCTCAACTTGCACATGGGACCTCCTATTTTTTTCACCCTTATCCAAGAAGACTAGGCGTCCGATCATTCCTACCTAGTAGATCAAGGAGGACTATGACATCATAAGGATTCGCTGGTTCGGAAAGAAATGTCCATCAATTTTACTCCCTGTACTGGGAGCGCACCCGGCACCTTTAGAATTGGAGACGGACGCCATTCCTCTTGGCAACTCCGAACCCTAGTTCAGTATTAAAATGCTCAAAAGTAAACACAAAGGTACGTGATGAGATGAATTAAGCTTTCGAGTTGTTAACGAAAACAGTGCTGTTGGTAATCTGCAGCTAGTTCTCTTAACATAGCTGTTTTCCGTTTTAATTTTCTTTTCCCTAATTCATTTCATCGGAGAAGTGTCTGAGAAGTCTCATTTAAATTTGATTCCGGCGTGTTTAAAAACTAAAATAAAATAAATAGATACAAAAATCTAACTTTCCTGTTTATTTTATTTCATAATAATATTTTCTTCAACTGTTTCAACCACCGGGTGCAGAAAAGCTTATATAGTTTATGGCGATATACACTTTTCATGTTATTCTCTTTTCTGGCTTGAATAATTGTCGTACATTTTTAGATAGGTTAGAGATATATTTGGTCCCGTCTGAGTAGAGCAGAAGGTGGGGGTATATGAGAAAGAAAGGTGTTAGAATAGATTCCACGAGTGAATAGATTAAGGTGAAGACTGTCTCTGGAATGAGTGGTTTCTCTAGTCCAGCCTATCTATACGGCTATCTTTAGTATTAGACAATCTGTTAAACCTCCCTATAAGTAAAATTATAAGTTTACTACTCACACACACACACACACACACACCATTATGTGACAACAAGACACACAAACGTGAAAACTATGGTAAATGGATATGGGTCTGACCAACACACTAAATTAAGTTTTGTTTAGTTTATTATCACTTAAACTTTACAACATCAAACATATGGAAATCAATAAAAATCATGTTTATAGACATAGGAAAATAACCCAATAAGTGCACTCCCTCCTTGTTGAGAAAAGATCCCAAAAGAAGTTAATAACCCAAAAGGTCAAAGATTAACACTAGGGTATAGAATAGACAGTAAAGAAAAGAACAAGGTTCCTACTTAAGCTATCCAGTAAAATATAACAGTATTTGCAAAGAAATTAAAGGATGGTACAGTTTCCGTAACTGGAAAATATTCACTCTCACTGTCATTCGTGGCCACTTCAATCACGCCTTACCTAAACTTAGTGTAACAATTTCTTGAACGTAAACATCCATGCACATGTATCATAATCCAGTAGTTCTGTCCTCCGAATTGAGCCCCAGTCCCTCCACTAATAATTAATTTTTATAAGGGGGACGCTCAATTTGGTGGTTGAGTTCCTGGATATATATGTATTGTCACCTCGAATGGTTCATGTAGAAAAAAAAAGAACGCGATCTTGTGTTCACAGTAGACAGCAGTCAGTACTTCCAATAGCTAAAGAAAACTCTGGTTGCTAAAAACTGTTAATTAAGATGATGATGATAAATCCTATCGGCTCGCTCTGGGGTGAGTGCCGATTATGAAACGGCATATTCTCCTGGATAAAATCCACTTGGGGAAACGATTGTCAGAAGTCGGGAAAAATGTTAATTATATTGCCACCGCGGGCTGATAAATTGAATAAAACAATCTTGGAATTTATAAGTCTAGTTACCTCAAATTTACAGTTAAAATGTTAGCTTGTCGCCTTTGGCAATTCCTGTTCACACCTGTACTGGGGACGAACGCCAAGGAAATCGACAACTATTACTCCTTCGTAACTGAGAAAAGGACCACAATAGAAAAAACCGCTGGCCGCTGGTTTTGATCAAGCCTATATTAGGAAGAAACAAAACATTTAACCAAAATGACAATATCCTATGCTATCAAGCGTAAGGTATGATCTCTCTCCGTCACCTAATTACATTAAAAGGCACAATGTGTCTTAGCCTATCTTATCGCGCTTCTCTTAGCGAGTACAGGTTGGGTTTTAGGCATGCAGCCTTTCCCCCCTCCGACCCGGTAAAACAATCAGCGCACAATGTCAGTTATAATTTAATTATGACTACGCGCCCTTAACAAATATCGCCTGTCATTACTAGCTAGTTGATTGTCGGCGTCTATTGTTTTGACACATGATACTAACACTAGTCATTTAAAAATTTACACACAGTGGAATATAATGCGCATTCTACTCTGTCACTTTATCCGTCACTCATAGCATTATACTTAGTCAGCTAAACCCGTATTTTCTGGTGTAAAAAAATGGTTGATGGCTACGCGTTTGCTATTTCTCTTGTCTTAACGCTAGGGAATCGCAGTGAATAAAATGGTTAAACTTTAACACATTTAACACTTAAGCACAACTTATATTATTACCAGGAAACAGAATAATCCCCACGAAGGCTATTAACGCGCTATTTCACATAGGTTCTAGCGTACGCGTTTAGATTATCCAAAATTTCCTGAGAGACTTGATAACTGACTTGGAGAGAACGCAGAATTAATACAGATTTAGGGTAATTATCTCTAAAGGATGTGACAATTCATACCTTCGGCATAGCAGGGGAAATCAATGAGCTTCCTTTCAGAGATAAAGGATTTTCCTGTTCGCTCTACTAGCGATGCCGAACGACATCAAAAGACATGGGCCGTGCAAACGGTCCCCTTTTAGATTTCCGTTCGTTTCCGCAGATCAAAGTTTTTGCACGGACAACAAAGGTGGTCGGAAAGTATTATTATCGCCCTTTTTATTTGCTACCGAGGATCTGGTCTTTTCCCCACGTGCAGCTCGCGTGAGAACTCAGATAAACAAACCAGGTTCGCTCCCCTTGTTGACTGTCGGGTGTGAAAGTTTGTAAACACTCATTAGCTCATGTAAGACAAGAAAAGTAGGCGTGGCTTCAAAAGTGAGTCAACAGACAGCGAATTGCGTGGTTTTGCCTTCGCAAAACATAAACACTAACTGAGGAAGCAAAGGGGGTCGGATTTCTGTGGCTATATTTACATTATACGTCACAATAATGTAAGAGTTTCACATACTATTTACTGTCATTTTTTTAAATATGACTTTAGGCCATATGTATGTATCGTCGTTTGTGTGCCCTCTTACTTGTTTAGTTCTTCATTAGCCTGCCACTTTGTTTTATATTTCCTATATAATTATTTATTCCACTAAGTATTGTTGATGAAAAAGCTGGCCTTAGAATTTAAGAAAAATTATTGTAGGACTTAATTTGTATATACACAATTTCTTTCTTGTATGCGGCTTGCCCCGCTTGTGATATACCGAATTCAATTTTTTTTCTTAACGTTGGCCCGCTATTACTTGAGGCGAGAATCTCCGGTTAGTATATCTAACCTGAGACTGATTTTTACGTGAGCATCTCTTTTTTCCCTGCACACTGACAGGTGTCCTCTCGTCATTCAGGCAGATACTCGCCGTCTTCGGAGGGTACCCTTTAGACCAGTCCCTGTTCGACGACACTCCTTCAAATGTCTTCACCAATGCTCGAATTCCAGTCCAAGTCCCAGTGGACGACACTAATTCAAATGTCCTCGCACGGGCTTGAACCTGGATCACCCGATCCCCAACGCAGTGTGGTAACCATTAACCCACCAGCGCGGCTTCCGAATTCGATTTTGTTGTCAATAGTAGGTAGGTACACGGAACTGGCAACCTCATCAGGCAAAACAAATTGCTGTAGGATCTGTGAATTAGTACATGAATGTTTTTGATACAAGCTTCCTGCTGGGACACATCTGTGGCGGCGGCTCCGTGTTGTATAACAAATAGCAAAGGAAATATACGTTGAATAAACGGATAACTAGGTTAAGGGAGCGTTCACAAGATATTTCCAGAAGTCATGAACAATGTTGCATTGGGCTGAACAATTGTTAACGCATTACATCTGGTCCGTCGCCTTTTGCGAAGGATTTAAGCAATGGTTTAGCCCGTTCAAGCCCCCAGTTGGTGTAATCCAACGAAATCCCTCTTATAAGGTATAGCTCTGTTTCGCGATTAATATATATAGATAGATAGATATATATATACATATATATATACACACACACACACACACATATATATATATATATATATATATATATATATATATATATATATATATATATATATATATATATATATATATATATATATATATACGAGGGGCGTTCAGAAAGTAATGCACCACATCGTTTTTCTCAGGAGCTGTTTATCCAAAAAGCATGAAATTTATACACAATATACATGGATATGTCATGTAAACATCGGTATTATTCAATATAATCTCCATCAACTTGTACGGCTTTATGCCAGCGCGAAACACGTGCATGTATTCCTAGCCCGTACCAGATTTTGTCTTGATCATGTAGCCATTTCTTCGCTGCATGAATCACTCCTTCATCATCTTCAAACCTTGTCCCACGGAGTGCATCTTTAAGTGGACCAAACAGATGAAAACTAGAGGGTGCCAAATCGGGACTATAGGGTGGATGGGGTAGTACAGTCCAACCCAATTTGGTGATTGCTCCCGTGTTGCCAGACTTGAGTGAGGGCGCGCATTGTCGTGAAGGAGAAGCAGGTCCGCTGGATTATGGCCCATATCAAAGCTAGACATTCCTTTTCACTTGTTGAATATTTTTTCCCCCTTGTTCAACTTGCGGCTTGCATAAGCGACTGGGTTCAATTCTCCATCTTGTGAGGAGGATCTTTGCAACAATGTAGCGCCCAGGCCCACATTGCTTGCGTCACTTCTCACAATAAATTCTTGATTCACGTCAGGCAATTGCAATACTGGCCTGCTTGTGAGTTTTTCTTTTAACTCCTGGTAAGCCAATTCACACTGTGCGGACCAATTTATTGTATCAGGTTGACCTTTGCGAGTTAAATCCATCAGAGGAGCACATATAGAGTTAAAATGTTTAATGTACTTTTGGTAGAAACCACACAACGACACGAAAGATCGCACATCTTTCTTTCTTTGTGGTCTAGGTGCTCTTTTCAATTTTTCCAGATTCTTGGGATCAGGGGTCATGCTACCCTGATGTACAGTATGTCCCACGAATTCCAACTCTTTACAACCAATACTACATTTTGTTGGCCTAGCGGTTAAGTTAGCCTCTCTGAGTCTATCAAACAGCATATTCAAAGAGGTAACGTGTTCCTCAAATGTTTCCGTAGCAATGAGGATATCATCCATAAAATTCGAAATACATGGATTTTTCAGGGGATCCAATAATTTTCGCATCATCCTAGAAAACACACTCGGGGCATTTTTCAACCCAAACGGTAACATGTTGAACTCATAATGACCTTCCGAGGTGCTGAAGGCTAAATAAGGTCGAACCTCAGGCTTTACTGGAATTTGGTAATAGCCTTTGCTAAGATCCACCTTAGAAAAATATTTTGCCTTGTTCAGCCTGGCAAATAGTTGAGTAGTATCAGGTAATGGATCCACCTGACCTTCTGTGACAGCATTCAGTTTCCTGTAATCTATGCACAGTCTATGTTCTCCCGATGGTTTCCGCAACAAAACCACACAGGAACTATAAGGAGACTCGCTGTGAGAAATAATCCCTTCTTGTAACAAATGACCTATCTCCTCTTTCAAAGCTTTTTCCTTAGCGAAAGGAATGGAATAGGGCCTCATACAGATAGGTGCTGGGTCTAGTAGTTTCATATCATATTCCAACAAATTGGTGTGCCCCGGTTTATCCGTTAACACATCTGTATGTTTCTCAAGGACCTGTTGAACCTTCTCCTTCTGTCCTTTTGTCAGGTGATTACTGATCTTCACCTGTGCAAACGTTTCACTGGTTTTCAGTGGATATTCGAATGAGGAGAGAGGGTCATTTTTCATTTCGGTTGCGATAGACAAGGCCAATAGGTGTGTTCCTTCCTGGATTTGTCTGTCCAGATATTTCTTCAAAAGGTTCACATGATAGACTTTTCCTTTCCCTTTTTGTCTATCTTATAATTTGTTCTGGATACCTTTTCCAAAACTGTATATGGCCCTTGCCATCCGATCTGAAGTTTATTGTTGCTGCCGGGCGATAGAAGAAGCACCTTCTCCCCTACAGCAAGTTCCCTATCCTTCGCTTTCTTATTATAATAAGCAGCATGCTTTTTCCTGGCTTGTCTCAAATTATCATTTGCCAGTCTCCAACTAGTTTTTAAACGAGTGGTCAGTTCGTTCACATATTGATATGATGAGGTAACAGTCTCCTCTGCCTTCTCATCTGTCCAGGTCCTTAACAAAGCTTCTAAAGGACCTTTTATTGGCCTCCCAAATAACAGGGTTGCGGGTGCCATTCCGGTTGAATTATGTGGAACTTCCCGGTACGCAAACAACGCGGCGGGCAAGTATTGGTCCCACGTATCAGGTTTCTCATGTGCCAGCTTTCTCAGGATAGAAATGAGAGTCCCATTGAACCTCTCTACCTTGCCGTTCCCTTGGGGGTGATACGGACTACAATGAAAGTGCTTGGCTTGAAACAACCTAAAAACCTCTTCTGTTAGTTTCCCCTTGAACTGCGAGCCATTATCAGTCAAGATTTGATGCGGGAATCCTAACCTTGTGAATATCGTAAGTAATGCCTCTGCCACATGTTTCGAATCGATTGACGACAGGGCAACCGCCTCTCCTCACATAGAACAAGTGTCTACTAGAGTAAGGATGTAACTGTTCCTCCTCTTGGTCCGAGTGAGAGGTCCCACAATATCCACTGCAACTCTCTCAAAAGGTGTTCCCACTATGGGCATTTCCCCTAGAGTTGCTGGAGCAGTCCAATGCTTTGGAGCTACTCTCTGGCATTCTGGACAGGATTTTACATATCTTTTGATATTTTCCGTTATCCCTGGCCAGAAATAATGACAAGCTATACGCTGTCCTGTTGCGCTAATCCCCATGTGATCACTGAAGGGAATTGCATGTCCTAATTCCAACACTCTCTCCCTATATGAAGTAGGAAGTACCAGCTGTCCATGGCAGTTGTTCCATTCCCAGTCTTCCTATACACCAATTTATTCTTCATATAATAATCCCCTTTGTTTGGAGGTGTGTGGTTTTTAGGTAGTTTTTTAAAGCAAGGCTTGAGTGACCCATCTTCAGCCTGTGCCTTCCTCATCTCCTCTGGATGAGTGTTTATTGGCTCATCTTCTTCCTTTCTGGATTGTGAACGGGCCTGGACCGCTGCCAAGACCACAGGTCTCTTGGGATCCCCCAAGAAGACATAGCGACACCCCAATATCAAAGGGTATATGGGTGCGTCGATCACTGCTGCTCTGATAGCGAGTTTTCACCGTTATCCTGGCAATGGGAAGTTTCATAAGTGTTATGTCCTTGGTTGCCCCTTGTATCTCCACTGTTTCTGTGGTATACTGATCGGGTTTCACCAATTGTGAACTTACAACAGAATCAAAATCCAAACCTGTATCATACAGGCACCTAATGGTGACTCCATTGCATACAACATCCTCACACACTGGGGGTGATAAGGTTCCTGCTGTCCAGTAGGTTTGTCCTTTTCTTCCTTTCTCCCCAACGTCATAGCAGCAAATACAGCAGGTTTACTTTTACAAAATTTAATATCATGTCCTTCCTTCTTACAATGTTTACAATATAATCTACCTTGATGAAAAGGTTCTCTTTCATCATACCTTCTGTCATTAAATTGTGGGTTTTTATTTTTATAGTCATTGCGTGGTCTATCAAAATTGTGCCTACTTTGGTTACCTTGATCTTTGTTGTCAAATCTGTTAAAGTTTTTTGGAGCCTTACCATTGTCTACGTGTTTCTTTTTAGTGCCAGCTACCTCTGCCTGGGCTGCCTGATACCTATCAGCGACATTAATTATCTCACCCAGCCTCTCCGCGCCCTGTTCCATGAGAAACTTTCTCATGTCTGGAGCCATGGACTCTCTCATCTGTTCTATGAGTATCATCTCTTTGAGATCTTGGGTTTTCCCCAAAGTAGCCCATTTCTCCATATACGTTTCTAACCGGGCGGAGAACTGGTGATAGGTCTCACCCGACAGTAGCCTGGAATTCTCAATTTCTTTCTATAAAACTCTCCGTTCTTTTCGTATCTTAACAGAAGAGCCTGCTTCAACATGTCATAGTTGTCTTGGTCATCCCTGCTCATTTTGGAAAACACTTCATAAGCTGTTGCCCGAAGACCCTGAGACAACTTTACCCCCCATCTTTCTCTTTCTAACCCATAAGTAGTGACTAATATCTCATAACTGCTCAAATATGACTCAATGTCATCATCCTTTTCTACAAAATAGTCTAAATGGAACCCCATGGCTGAGTTAGAGGCCCCCTGACTAGCAGTAGCATCAGAGGTAGAGGGGCTGTGACCATTGTCCGGAGCAAGGCCTTGCAACTCTAACTCCCTTAGTCGCAACTCATGCTCGGTCTGTAATCTTTTATCTTCTTTTTCTGCCTCCCTCTCGGCAGTCAATCTCTTTTCTTCTGCCTCCCTTTGCAGTCGTTTTTCTTCTGCCTCCCTTTCGGCAGTCTCCGCCTCTCTATCAGCCTCTAAGGCCCTAGCCTCCTTCTCAGCTTCAATTTGCATCCTTTTAATCTCCCTAGCCTCTTCTAACTGTATTTTCCTTTCCTCCGCTAACCTATGTTCTTCCCTAACAATAAATTTATCACATTCTGAGGTGACATAGTCAATCAAGATTTGTCCCTCCATATTCATCTCCCTGGCAGTCTGCACAGCCGCAGATCTGAACTTAGCTAAATCAGCCATATTATCTCAATTAAGGTTAGCAATATACTAAGGCAACTTAATAACTCTAATATGACAACAACACTAAGCACTAACAGTTCATCCACTATTTCACAAAATACTTTTAATATTATTTTATGAGATTCCCATACAATTTTAGGGGGAGTTTTACCCAGTGCAAAGTTAAAATCCCGGAACAGGAGACCCCAATATATGTGGTGGATTCAATGTAACAAGATGTTATTCCTATTGTACTGAATGAGGTCAGCTGTGAAGGTTCCTGATTATAATAAATGTTGGGTTGAGTTATCAGAACACCTTTCTGCTACCACCTTACGACCTCAATCAGACTTATTCTTGACTAATATGTATGTTAGCTACGTCTATATGTCTAGGGTTATGAGTGTATGATGTATTGTAAGTACAAGTACTACAAACACATGAGTCAAGACTACAACGGCAGTGAAGGTTTCTATGATATAATATCAAGATTATCAGAAAACACTTTTGACTATATTATATAGACTATATATATATATATATATATTATGAGTGTATGATGTACACAAACACACTGACACTCTAAGAAATATATCTTATAGAAGTCTGTGTTAAAATTTAGGTAAAATGGATTTTTACAATTTATTTGGCCTGATCAGAATTTTCTGAATCAGGTCCAACAACCAAATTTGATATTATGAATGTATTTACAACAATTTAAATACCCCAATGGATCTTCTGTCCATTCAATTAATAATAAGTCAATCAAACTATGTGTATCTATGTTCTCTAAGTAATGACACTGGTAATTAAAGATATGGGTGGGGTACTGTCATCATTCCCTCTTTCTCTTTTAAAAAAGTATCTCGAAATTTTATTGCAAACAATTTATTGTATGTTCTTTATATACAGAACTATAATGTTACATAGTGGATGGACTCTGCGTGCCGACACAGATGTCACTTATCTACACAATAGATGGTGCTGTCATTCTCGTATGTTCTCTGGCACGACCACTGACAAGGTTCCTGGTGCAGTAACTAGACCTCAGGGTCAAATCAACAGGTTACTTTAGTATGCTGCAGTAACGCCACCCGGGTTCTGGTACCTTCACTGTACCAGAACAACAAAAACCTCTGAAACAACGTTATGGTTCTTAACAGCACATCTATAATTCCTTTCACATGTAATAAATGGCATAAAAAGAAAAAGGGTCAGATCTCTCTGACCACCCCATACCACTCTGAGATGACAATTCATTACCAGTGCCCCTATTCTGTTCCTTAAAGGCTACAACGCCTCTGACACTTCAACAATGATGATCTTCCATAGGATAACGTGGGTTAGCTTTCCCACTGGCAACTGTGGAAATCATTTTCAGTTATGCAATACACATTAATTTTACTGCTTTTACTGCTTGAACACAACCCACAAGTCCTGCATAACTCTGCTGGGGACTCTGTACTTAGTCGAAAACCTTCCCAATCGAGCAGTATCGCAGACACCAATTTTATTGTAATTACAAAATTAATAAATTTCTTCCTTACCACAATTCAAAGAAATATCAAAACGTACGTTGACTGGCTTTAGCATAAATAGTAGTTTAAGTTCAGCTTTGCCTTCAGTTCAGACTGCCAATGGTTAATAACAAACTTGGTACTGCTGAGGACAACGCAGCTTGCTTCTAACATATTTCTTTTCAACTGGCGCTGAGCTGTAAACGCTTTTTGCCAATATGCCTAGACCGGCCCAATCACAGCGAGGGTCTAGCATTTCAATTTTCAAAAATTTAAAAAGAAAAACACTACTTCACACTTCTAGGAGTGATTTTTCTAAATATAGATTTTATCTTTTCTGCCCAACCAATACTCTCTGTCTACCCTCCTATACCCTCCAATCAGATTCGAATTACTCCTATGCCTCCTTTCAAACTATCGTTCCCAATAATGTTACAGTTAACGAGCAAGGACAACCGTCCGTTCATCTACGCGTTTCCAGTCAAATAGTATTTTCTCAATAACTTGGCTAATAATTTGACTACCATTAATATTAAAACATATTTGTGCTCAGAATACACTAAGCTACACGAATATATAATTTTTATGACTATATTCATTTGCGTTTAGATTTTCAGTTTTGTCACTGACAGTCGTTAATTATAACTTGTTACATAAGTCTACCATCTTGTCCCCCTCCTTCTGTCTCACTTTTTAATTTTTCAAATAAACCAACTTGTTTTTGTGACGTCACAACTACACTACGCGTCGAGAATTTAAACTGTCTGTGTGTGTATATCCGTTAGCTTTGCCACAGCGTGTATATACTATTAGTCTCGCGTGCAGAACGATGCGGGTTTTGGCACGCGTTGGTAGCATTTTGCGTTAATGTATTACAGTCGTCTCATTATTGCTACTTAGAAAAAGTCCAAAAGACTACCAAATTTTGTGGTACTGTTGACAGATTACGTTACTTCAGACAGCAGTTTGGCGTTACATTTCTAACAAATCGTTAATTATAAGGCTAGGCTGCATTGTGTATGCAGCAGATCTGGCAAAATGTTAAATATTAGTAGTACGTTTTCGAAACCGAAACTAAAACGCATGTTAGATTTTTACCGTGGGATCGTTCTATAGGCTTTAGCACTGCACAAAAGGCAGTGTTGCTGGCGTCGAAGATGCCAACCGTCAGACACATGCTGGCTAAATTTATTTATTATCATAGGACTAAAATCTTACTGAATTTTAGCTATTATCTTACAGATCTTGGCTACAGTTGGCATGGTCATCGGTTGTGTAGACCGCAATGTTAGGCTGTAGAGACTTCGTCTGGTATGCAGATGTCCCTTTGTTGTTAAGATATTTTTCTCATGTGGTGATGATGGTGGAAATATGTTATATATATGTATTGTGTGGCGCAGCAGGTTTACTTGGAGAATCTGTCCATTACTGCAGGTAATTTAAGATCTCAATAATTTTCGTCGGCATTTGTTGTAAAACATCGTCCGTATACTCATGCAACTTCTGATCCATAATTCACGTGAACAGCTCTTTGTAATTCATCCATTATTATAGGTAATTTCTGATTACTTTTCTGTGTGGGTATTTGTTAGTAGAAAGTAACCTTTGCCGCCTGGCAAATTCCTTCCTAAACCCCCGTTGCTTGTTGGTAGGTTTGAAGCCGTTAAATATCTGTGAGATACGTGTCGTCGCAGTATATCTGGTTGGCCCTACTTATTAGCTTGTCTCGTGACCTACGCCAGCCAGGGTAGTAAGACTAAGGGCTGAGTTATCTCAAAGAGTCCCTGTCTCTACCACTGCGACGGATGAAATGATAAAGCCTTATAAGTACCCCGTAAATTTATGTTACGCATGCAGTGTGTTCTTGTCTGTGAAATCTTATCATTATAACGAATGACTGCGCGGTGTTTACTGCACTGTTTACCGGTTAATGTAAGAAGTAAAAGAAAAGTGTCTTGTATTTACCTCGTTAGTTACTGGAAACTGTGCAATCTTATAAATATAATAATTCTCTGCACGGTGTTTTTTGCAACATGTACTTACTAATGTACAATATATTATTATGGTAAAAAGTGACTGGTATTTACAGTGTTATGTTTATGGAAAATATGTATATACATATCTGGAATTAGAATGGATGTATATTAATGATGTACAAACTATAGTACACTACCCCTGGTTAGAAATCACTGAATTCATGTCCTGATTCTTCCTCGTGAAATATAGAAACAAGTCGGGTCTGACGGAATGCTTTCTCTTAGCAATACTGAGAGACGAATTTCACTGGGTTATTTCGTGACCGAATGGCCGCTGGCGATTCCCGTGTTCTCTTCTGATTTCATGTGAAGTTTCGTTCGTCTTACTTTAGTCAGAAAACCAGTCCCCATTACCTGTAAAGTTTCTGTAATGTTTTGCTATGGTCACTTTCATATTTTGCTTAGCCCAGACAATCCGTCTCCTGTCCGTCTGATGTCTGTGCAGCATTTAATAGTCTTTCTATAACGACGTATTCTTTAGTCCTTTCATGTTTATCTTCGTTCGGACTTTCGGTCTCCATTAATTCTATTATGACTGAAGGGGCTATTATTATTATTATTACTTTTATTCTGTTAATTTACATCAGTGTTTCTCAACCCTGATAGTAGCAACGCCCTCTTTTGACAAGTAATATTTTAAAAAGCCCCCCACCTTTTTAACACCCCCTTGCTCTTTATCGTGTATACACAAACACACATACAAACACATTTACATATATTCCACCATACTTTTAAAAAAGCAATGCAGTTAATGAGTTATCTTTTCTTATAATATAAAGAAAAAGAGAAAACACATTTATAAAAGCATAATAATAAATGCCCCTTCAGTCATAAATGACTATGGGAATGCGCCCCTGAGGTGACAGCTCTCAGCTGCTTATTTTTCCTTGCGACGGTTTCTTCTGTCTTCGGCTTGTTGTGTGAGCTTCTTTTCGCCCAATCTGAGGTGGCGCCGTAAATAGCAAAGCCACTTGGTGCGATCGGCAGCTTCACCCTCCTACGTTGCTGGATTTATGTCCAGTGCCCTCATATCTCTCCTGCACACATCTTTGAATCTCAGCTGCGGTCGCTCAACTGTATAAAAGCATAGTTATATTAAATATGTGTTTAAGTACGGAATTATATACACCACAGGTTCATTATCCTTGAATTACAAATTGGCGGAGCAAATGATATAAAATTAGTTCTTACAACTCTATAACTATCATAATCATATCATTTTAATAGCGCCTATATTTAAGCCTCTCCTGAATATTTAACCACTTATGTAACCACTTTAAACATGAAACAATTGGAAAAATTATTAGTTGATAATAATTATATAATTATATAACAATTCACTTACTAATGAAGCTTAATGAGATCCTTGCGCTTGGTGTGATTCAGCCAGTTTTGTAATATTTGATTCGAGGTTTGTTAAAAGAAGTCTCAAATCTCCTGTTACAAATCTGCAGTCGGTTTCGTTGCTTTTGTAGTAGCAACACTACTGCACTGAACCCCTTCTCCACCAAATACGACGTTGGGAATGCTGTAATTAGCAATTTAGTTTCACGCCAAAGAACGGGATACGCAAGCCTCTGCTGGATCCAAAATTTTTCGTAATGTGTGTGACTGAATCGTGCTTTTGCCTCGAAGTCATTTTGTAGCTCAATTAATTCTTCTTGTAAATGTTGACTAACTTGTTCCACGTCTGATTCAAACGGATTAATCACCCAGTCCGGTATTATTAGTTCTTGCAAGTCCTTAAATCTTATGCTCATATCATTTTTAATAGCGTCCAAATGACTGCAATAAACCTATAAATCGGAATCTTTAAGCCTGTCCCCACCTAACTGTAGTAAACATGGAAAATGAGAAAGTTCTCGGCGACTAAGATTATTTTTATATAGGCCTAATGTCAATTTGTTGATGAACCCCATGATAATTCATTTCACTTTAATCAGACTGATCTCATTTCCTTGTAGCTTAAGAAGAACCTCATTTAACTTTTCAAATATATCTGAAATATAGGCCACATCGTTTCGCAATACTTCTCTTTCGATGCTAAATTCTTCTTTGATTGAATCCAAAAAACGCTACAACAGAATCAAATAATGCCCATAATCTTTTTAAACAGTTACCTTTGGACAGCCATCGTACTTCTGTGTGTAGGAGAAGACGTTCAAACTCTTCACCATTATCACAACAAAGTTTACGAAATAATCTATCGTTCAACGAATGCCCCTTAATTTTGTTAATAACACTGATAACACAGTTCAATGATTTGTGGAGTCTGTCACTAAGATGCTTGGCGACTAGGCTAAATGTTGTCGATGAATAACACAATGAATTGTTAAAACACCTGGTGCCACATTTTCTAAGTAGGCCTGAAACCCACGATGACGACCAACCATAGCCGTCTGTCGCACATGCGATGACATTGGAAAAAGGATTTTTTTCCTCAGCAAAAATGTGTTTCCAGAAGATATAAATCTCCGCCTTCTGTCTCCTGACAATGGTAACATTTCAGGTACTAAAATTTTGTGTTTGAAATCCTTGAAAGACTCTATGGGACGCAAGGCAAATAAAAACTATCGTGTTACAAGCTATGCGAAGGGGAATATCTTTTGTAGTTGTTTCATATTGATTCTTGTAAAAATTTACGCAACGCCCCCATGAATGGAAGCAGCGACCCCCAATCGTTGCGACCCATCAGAACGCCCCCGGACATCTTGAAAACGCCCCCCATGGGGCGGTACCGCCCCCGTTGAGAAACACTGATTTACATACACATTACTTCACAACATAGACTTCTATTCTGTTAATGTATATACATATTACTTTACAGCATATACTTCTATTCTGTTAATTTATTTACATATTACTTCCCAACATATTCTTCTACTCTGTTAATTTGTATTTGTTGCCTGTCTGTAACTGTGGCTGACGAAAGGGGGAAACCCGAAACGCCCCATGTTTCCGTGTACCGTTTACGTGTAACACTGATTCCATACCATTTTATTTTTTATTTATAATTTATGTACACAGTACGTGACAACATTTACTTCTCTGTTAATTTATATACACTTTGTTGACTTCTTAACTGTCAAGAATACAACACCATACCCATACACACAGGATGAATGACTTGACTGCTTGTTAAGTCAAGAAGGGTATAGTCAAACTTGTGATGCATAACTTGAATAAACTTGACAAGACACAACACCATAGTCCCATTAATATAATAAGCCAAACATGAGTCCCATTAATATAATAAGCCAAACATGATGTTCTGGAAACAATAACAAACATTACTGACCAGGGCCGGATTAAGCTAGTGCGGGGCCTGTAGCATATGTTAAGAAAGGGGCCCTATATTTTAAAAAAAAAACAATAAAACAACACAAACATATTTGAACACATACATTTTTAATTTGCGTAGTAATTATCATTATCAATTAATTCGTGCTTATAATCCTATAAACTTGCCACTCATGTTGCTGGCGTTGTCATAACTTTGACCACGGCAGTCTTTAATATCAATGTAATTTGCCTTTAAAAAATTAAGTAGACTTTTAGTAAGCTGTTCAGCACTATGACCTTCCATATCCAAAAATGTCACAAAGACTTATGCGCTCACTACCGGCTGTCTGAATCACAGCAGCGCGAGTATATAGCCATGATGGTTCTGTTGACAGTAATTCGTTAGGACACGGACTGATCATAACATGTATTCAAGTGAAATCAAATTTAATGTATTTTTACTATGAACAATGCTCATGATTCGTCACATATGTTTTCCGTAATAAATTGTATCTTATAAACTCAAAATACCTTGGACTTCTCAAGTCGATATCATTGAATTGTTAATTAGTTCGACCCAACATTCGCGTAATATACAATTGAGGCACGAAATTCAATTAATGAATGAGAACCAAGAAAACATTCAAGACATGGCCAGAAGTTGTGAATAATATTTATTAATACAAAGTTGGACGTTAATATGCAAGGACAAGCACAACAACTTCAACATGGTCCAGATGGCAAAACATAGCGCAGAGTCAAAGTCAGTTGGTCCATATTAGATATATCTGGAATAGAATCCAATAAAACGGAATAATACTTGTATTTCTTCACTTCACAGAGAATGTGATCCAGTATGCTGGATCCAATCATATTGATGAATTCCTCAGACGTTGTTTCAGATAGATATGATGTATGTCCAAATCCTTTGTTTGCATGAGTACTTATATGCTCTGCCAGAAAATGGTCAAACTTGGCCAGTAATTCTAACAACCCTAAGTAATTCCCGTTATAAAGGTATCCAACAATTTCATCACTGCCACGAAATGAAAGGCCTCGTTCTGCTAAAAACTTCACAACTTCAATTATTCGCTCTAGAAGTTTGGGCCAATACTTTTCTTGAATGTCCATTTGTTTCACAAGTTGGGAATCGACACGTTCACCTTTGTTTTTATGCATCAACAGTGAAATTAAAGCTTGTCTATGTGAGGAGCTTTCTTCATGTCGACGCAATAGATTGCTTGCATTTTTCCAGTCATTAAACCCTTCCACAGTAAACTTTGATGAACATTCTGAACTCATTAGCTTGCATGGGAAACAGAATAGGTGCCCTTTACTTTCTGAATAGCATAACCATTTTCTTGCATGTTGCTTGTTTGTAAGTTTATGAATATGTGTAAAATAAGACTTCTGACAGTATCGAGTTTTCTTTTCAGTGTCATACAATCGCACGGATGAAGAGAAGACACTATCAACATGTTGACCTTTTTCACTTCCCTTGGATATCCAATATTCACGCTCACAGTCATCTATATTGTTCGGTCAGTCACCAATATCATTAGAGTACTTCTTCGTTTCACTTATTCTTTCACATTCAGACTCAGTGTATACTGGGTTTTGCTGTATGTTTTCTGCTGCACAGCCTGCACTAGTACTAGTTGTTCCTGTACTTCCAGCTTCAGCGGTTAGAGTACCACCACCATGAACATCAAAATATTCTGTCAGCTTACGTGTTTTTGATATCACAAGTTGATCTCTTCTTTCTTTTTTCTTCCTTCGCTTTACGTTTTTCACTTCCAGAAGCATAATTACGTCCAATATCTCTGTGTCTACTGCTCATTTTTTTTTAGTTTTCTAACCTTACAAATCAAGAAATTTTAATCAAGATCGAAAGAGAGTGCGAGCACGCCGTATACCTCCATTAAAACAGGAAGTTTTTGTTTCCTAAATTCTAGTTTTTATTGTTAATGCAAATTCATTTCACAAAGAACGAAACAAAATTAGAGGGGCAGTCGCCTAGAGCCAAATAAGTGGCTTCCGTCCAAACGTGACCAAATTTTCAACGCCACTTAAATGGCTTCCGTCCGCAAACAGTTAAGGTTAAAATAATGAAGAGTCACACTAAGTCACCCTCTTATGCTCTTTCTCTCACAATTTCGTGACACCAAATGAAAAGGCGCTAAAGATGGCATAAATCACAAGATCATTGGTTTAACGCTCGTATTTTTTTTTCTTCTCTCTAACCAGCAGCATTCGAGCTTTCCAGCTCTTTTGGCCCAATGACATGTCATTGCGAGGCTGGGGGGTCAGTGGACTTTCCTTCCAACCCGTTCAGGAGCTTCGCTCCTTCCCATCAACGCTCGTATTAGAAGATGACCAAAAAATTATGTACATATTTATTGGCGCGGGGCCCCTAAAAGCGCGGGGCCCGTAGCATATGCTACTTGTGCTACTACGTTAATCCGGGTCAGTAATACTGACATGTAAAATCAGCCTATTAACTGGCTTCAGGAAACATCTCTTACTACAATGTTCACACAGTGGCATCTGAAACACGCTGGCAGCACACTAGGCCACAACACTACAACAAACTTCAGTGCAGCATACACACCTCACACCAGGAGTCTACTGGTTAGATCAAATTCAAAGTCTAATCACTGTTCATCATAATAAGCCTCTAAATACATTATCATAGTAACATTACACCTGTACCCTGGCATCTTCAAATTACATCTGGCCCATACAAACAACAAAAATCACATGTAATACAGAGCATTAACCCTCCCATCTTGAAATTACACCGATGCCCTTAAAACAAATTAAATAACACAGCCTGTACACTCACATCTACAACTTACATCTGGGCCCTATAACAAATCACAAGACACAATAAATACCCTCACATCTACAACTTACATCGGGGCCCTACAACAAATCACAAGACACAATAAATACTCTCACATCTACAACTTACATCGGGGCCCTACAACAAATCACAAGACACAATAAATACCCTCACATCTACAACTTACATCTGGGCCCTACAACAAATCACAAGACACAATAAATACCCTCACATCTACAACTTACATCGGGCCCTACAACAAATCACAAGACAGAATAAATACCCTCACATCTACAACTTACATCGGGGCCCTACAACAAATCACAAGACACAATAAATACCCTCACATCTACAACTTACATCGGGCCCTACAACAAATCACAAGACACAATAAATACTCTCACATCTACAACTTACATCGGGCCCTACAACAAATCACAAGACACAATAAATACCCTCACATCTACAACTTACATCGGGCCCTACAACAAATCACAAGACACAATAAATACTCTCACATCTACAACTTACATCGGGCCCTACAACAAATCACAAGACACAATAAATACCCTCACATCTACAACTTACATCGGGCCCTACAACAAATCACAAGACACAATAAATACCCTCACATCTACAACTTACATCGGGCCCTACAACAAATCACAAGACACAATAAATACCATCACATCTACAACTTACATCGGGCCCTACAACAAATCACAAGACACAATAAATACTCTCACATCTACAACTTACATCGGGCCCTACAACAAATCACAAGACACAATAAATACCCTCACATCTACAACTTACATCGGGCCCTACAACAAATCACAAGACACAATAAATACTCTCACATCTACAACTTACATCGGGCCCTACAACAAATCACAAGACACAATAAATACCCTCACATCTACAACTTACATCGGGCCCTATAACAAATCACAAGACACAATAAATACCCTCACATCTACAACTTACATCGGGGCCCTACAACAAATTACAAGACACAATAAATACCCTCACATCTACAACTTACATCGGGCCCTACAACAAATCACAAGACACAATAAATACCCTCACATCTACAACTTACATCGGGGCCCTACAACAAATCACAAGACACAATAAATACCCTCACATCTACAACTTACATCGGGCCCTACAACAAATCACAAGACACAATAAATACCCTCACATCTACAACTTACATCGGGCCCTACAACAAATCACAACAAATCACAAGACAACAATAAAAATACCCTCACATCTACAACTTACATCGGGGCCCTACAACAAATCACAAGACACAATAAATACCCTCACATCTACAACTTACATCGGGCCCTACAACAAATCACAAGACACAATAAATACCCTCACATCTACAACTTACATCGGGGCCCTACAACAAATCACAAGACACAATAAATACCCTCACATCTACAACTTACATCGGGCCCTACAACAAATCACAAGACACAATAAATTCCCTCACATCTACAACTTACATCGGGCCCTACAACAAATCACAAGACACAATAAATACCCTCACATCTACAACTTACATCGGGGCCCTACAACAAATTACAAGTCACAATAAATACCCTCACATCTACAACTTACATCGGGGCCCTACAACAAATCACAAGACACAATAAATACCCTCACATCTACAACTTACATCGGGCCCTACAACAAATCACAAGAGACAATAAATACCCTCACATCTACAACTTACATCTGGGCCCTACAACAAATCACAAGACACAATAAATACCCTCACATCTACAACTTACATCTGGGCCCTACAACAAATCACAAGACACAACCAATACCCTCACATCTACAACTTACATCGGGCCCTACAACAAATCACAAGACACAATAAATACTCTCACATCTACAACTTACATCGGGGCCCTACATCAAATCACAAGACACAATAAATACCCTCACATCTACAACTTACATCTGGGCCCTACAACAAATTACAAGACACAATAAATACCCTCACATCTACAACTTACATCGGGGCTTTACAACAAATCACAAGACACAATAAATACCCTCACATCTACAACTTACATCTGGGCCCTACAACAAATCACAAGACATAATAAATACCCTCACATCTACAACTTACATCGGGCCCTACAACTAATCACAAGACACAATAAATACCCTCACATCTACAACTTACATCGGGCCCTACAACAAATCACAGCTTTGGCAGTCAGGGGCTAGGGATCCAAGAAGAAGAAGAAGAAAATTGTCATTTTCTAGAAATTTGTTTATACTGCTGCCATGGCAACGAAAAATGTGTCTATACTGCTGCCATGACGTCATTTGTTTATACTGCTGACATGAAATGTGTATGAGTCCACATCTTGTACATCTGAAAAACTCGACTCAGGATTTATATAAAACAATATTGTGGCAGACGCTGGAGCTGGGTTGGCCATGTCCTCAGAAGAGACCCCGATGCCATCACAAGAACAGCTATGCTTTGGACCCCTGAAGGAAAACGAAAGAGAGGCCGACCAAAAACAACCTGGCGGAGGACTGTGGAGGCTGAGATGCAAAAAATGAACCAGAGTTGGGGCACTGTACGAAGGATGGCCACCGACCGAGCAAAGTGGAATCAATTTGTTGTTGCCCTACAAGACGTCACTAGGCGTGATGGCCACTGACTGCTTTGACGGTCGGCGGCTAAGGATCAAAGAAGAAGAATAAGAATATTGTGGTGGGAACGAGAAACATTTTGACGTTGATGACGATAATGAGGATGAAATAATCATTTCTAATACAGCTCTTTACAAGACGTGCTTCCAAGACATCCGTGCTTCATCACTAAATCGCTTTATGTGACGCAGAACATATAGTCCCATCCTATTAAATTTTACCCATTATAATAGTTTTTAATTGTTGTAAAATCGGGAGCCGCGCTGGTGTAATGGCTACAACGTTGTACTGGCGACCAGGCGTTCATGGTTCAAACCCGGCCGTCGGCGTTTGAAGAAATGTTTACGACCGGAAATTTGACTGAATAACCTGAACGGCTCCTGCACATAAATCCCGTGTTGGAAGGAAAGTCCACTGACCCCCCAGCCTCGCAATGACATGTCATTGGGCCGAAAGAGCTGGAAAGCTTGAGTGCCGCTGGTTATAGAAAAAAAAAAAAGAAAAAAAAAATAGAAAAAAAGGAAAAAAAAAATTGTTGTAAATATTATCTATCGTGTTAAAATATTGACCAAATAAAGGTTTAAAAAAAATGTACGATTTTGAAAAAAAAATAAAAACTATAAGGATTAGGGTTAGAGTTAAGGATTAGGGTTAGAGTTAAGGATTAAGGATTAGGGTTAGAGTTAAGGATTAGGGTTAGAGTTAAGGATTAGGGTTGGAGTTAAGGATTATGGTTAGAGTTAAGGATTAAGGATTAGGGTTAGCGTTAAGGATTAGGGTTAGCGTTAAGGATTAGGGTTAGAGTTTAGGGTTGGAGTTAAGGATTAGGGTTGGAGTTTGGGGTTAGAGTTAAGGATTAGGGTTAGAGTTGGAGATTGGAGTTGGGGATTAGAGTTGGGGATTGGGGTTGGAGTTGGGGATTGGGGTTTGTGAATGGAAGTTGGGTAGTATGGGGTTGGGATTTGGGTGGGGATGGCAGACTGAAGCAGTGCTTGGTCTTTTGTATATCTGTCTGTCTCCCTGGTTGGGGGTTGGGGTTGGGGTTAAGGTTATGATTTTTTCTCACACACACACACCCACACTCACACAGACACAGACACAGACACAGACAGACGACTATCCCTAGTCAACCCTATAACATCGCGGTCAATATTATGGCTTTAAGTGCAAAGCACCTTGCATTGGTGGCATCTCAATATGTTCACGCGTATTAAATTCAAAGTGGGTTACCATCACCCAGATACCCGTATCATATGCGTGGAATGGAAGGATTGAAATGGTAGATGGCAAAAGAACAGTTGGGCGACCGCAGCTGAATACTGAATAATGCGGAACTGATGACAAGAACCAGACATGTGCCAGTGGAACAAGAGATGAGAAGAAGACTCTAGAGATGGATAGGACACACATTGAGGAAACTTGTTGGTAGCATTACAAGACAGTCATAATACGCGTGAACATATTGAGATGCCACCAATGTAAGGTACTTTGAATTAAAGCCATTATATTGACCGCGATGTTATAGGGTTGACCAGGGAAGAGACACACAGACACAGACAGACACACACACACACACAGACACACACACAGACAGACAGACACACACACAGACACACACAGACACAGACACACACACAGACAGACATACACAGACACACAGAGACACACAGACAACATACAGACACACACAGACAGACACACACACAGACACACAGACACGGACACACACATAGACACGGACACACATACAGACACACAGACACGCACACACAGACACAGACACAGACAGACAGACACACACACAGACACATACACAGACAGACAGACACAAACAGACACAGACAGACACAGACACACACACACAGACACAACACGACTGACCGACACATACACACACAGACACAACACGACAGACCGACACATACACAGACAGACACACAGACACACAGACAGACACACACACAGGCAGACACAACACGACACACAGACACACACACACAGACAGACACACACAGACAGACACACACGCAGACACACACAGACACAGGCAGACAGACAGACAGACACACACACAGACAGACACACACACAGACAGACACACAGACAGACACAACACGACACACAGACACATACACAGACAGACACACAGACAGACAGACACACACAGACAGACACACAGACAGACACACACGTGTGTGTGTGTGAAAAAAATCATAACCTTAATTAATACTAGCCCCAACTCCTGACTGGGGAGATGGATAGATATACGGGGGACCAAGTGCTGTTTCGGTCTGTCATCTCTACTTGAGTCCTAGCCTTGTCTAGCCCAACTTCTATTCATGAGCCCTGGTCCTTGACTCTGGCCCTGGTCCTTAGCTCTGATCCTTGGCTCTAACCCTAGACTCTAACCCTGGTCCTAAACTCTAACCCTTAACCCCCCTAATCCTTAACTCAACCTTGGACTCTAACCCTAATCCTTCACTCTCCTATGAGTCTCAAAAAAGAAAAAGTGAGAAATAATATAGAAAAGAAAAAAAAAGTTAACAGACAGACAGTACCATTATAAACAGACAGACAATAATACCATTATAAACAGACAGACTCTCCCCGGGGAAGAAATGTAAAAGTCCTTCCCATAAGTCCGGCAATTTCGGTACATAAGCTTGGCTTCGTCTTTTTGCCATTTTGTTGGCGTTTTCTCTCTTGTCTTCTAACTGGCTTCACTCTGATTCCAGCCACAAGGAATTGAAGAGGTCGCACAATTCAAGTAGAACTTAGAAGAGAGAAAACTCATTTTATTTGAATTTAATGAAACTATGTTGATTAACCCATGTGCTAACTCGTCAATAAACGGTATCGTCATGTACCTTTTTAACAATGGGTCCAGCATTTGTTCATCGCTAGTCTTGGCCATACTGTTTTAACCCATTAACCAACGTTTTCTGAAATGTGTGTCTTTCACAGCTAGAAACTGGAAACAAATCATACTCAACCACAAGTATCGCCATATCAGTAGGGTAGGCGCAAAACAGGTAGATTTCTGCAGGCGGGGCGTGACTTTTATATAAGGAAATACTCCGATCGATTGTGCAGGTGGAGCTGACTTTTTATATAGTAAAATACTCCGCTGGGTTGTGGTGGAGCTGCCTTTTTATTTAGCTAGAAACTGGAAACAAATCATACTCAACCACAAGTATCGCCATATCAGTAGTAGAGTAGGCGCAAAACAGGTAGATTTCTGCAGGCGGGGCGTGACTTTTATATAAGGAAATACTCCGATCGATTGTGCAGGTGGAGCTGACTTTTTATATAGTAAAATACTCCGCTGGGTTGTGGAGCTGCCTTTTTATTTAGCTAGAAACTGGAAACAAATCATACTCAACCACAAGTATCGCGTGTTTGTCTACCCGAAAAGGGCAGTAGGACACGTTATCACCGCGAGCCTTGACCAAGATGAAATATATGGCGTAGAGGCCACAAACATTGGTAGCTACGTCTTGTAAATGTCTAGCGTTGTAGTTAAAAGGTCGGTTAGAGTTCAACGTGCTGGGAAACAACCAGGGCCGCGTAAGTTATAATAGATTTATAACCACCGGCGTGGTCGTTTCCCAGCACGTTGAACGCATCTTTAGAGGGCGTGAGTTTTATTTTAACTGTCACACTATTTAACATGTAGCGATCTTGGGCGAAAATATCTGTAACCGACCCATCATATCGATGTCCTGAGAACCAGCCGCTATATGTCGACGCAACCTTAGTCCGTTGTTATTATCGCCCTGTGTTTCCGCAATAAAGTTTGGGGTGTCTTTGTAAAACAGAGCCGCTGTCATATGGCCTCGCTTGGCTTCCTCCCCGTAATTCAACGTGGCTTCCATGTAAGCTCTATAAGGATAGGTGTTCTCGCTGGGTGTAATCAACGTGTCGTTTAGGGAAACGTCGACTTGGGAGAATAAACTGCAGGTAATAGTTGACCCGGGCCACCTACATCAGTGGGTAATTTGTCGCCATTAGCTAACGTGAAATGGGCTTATTGTTTCTAAAGTAGATACCCATAGCTCCCTGCCGCTGATTAAAACACTTTATTCTAACTATGCTTAACAAATTTGTCTGTAAGTAGCTGTAGATATTGTTTGATGTAGCACTATAAACGCTTCATTAACACCAGCCTGCCAAAGACCACAATTACTTAAGCAACACCCATGTTGCCTAGATTCATCATCATCATCATTCCTTTTCGTTTCCTGTGGAACATAGGGCAAAAACAGTTGCTCTTCGTCGATTTCTATTTTGGGCTGTCTTTTTCATCTGTGCCCAAGTCATTCCAATTTCCCTAGCCTCCTCTTCAACAGTTCTTCTCCAAGTTCTCTTTCGCCTCCCCACTCTTCTTTTCCCCTGTGGGTTCCAGTCAAGGGCAACTCTGGCTATGCTTGATTTTTTTCTTCTGTGTACGTCCTATCCATCCTCGTGTTCTTACCTTAATTTCTGTTTATATTGGCTGTTGTCCGCATATTTTTCTTAGCTCTTATATTTGTTATTACATCTGCCCATCTGATACGGAGGATAATAGAAGAATTATATGCGTGGAATAGAAGGATTGAAATGGTATGACAAGGTCACTAATGTGGAACTGATGACAAGAACCAGACAAGTGCCAGTGGAACAAGAGATGAGAAGAAGACTCTGGAGATGGATAGGACACACATTGAGGAAACTTGTTGGTATCATTACAAGACAGTCATTATTCTGGTATCCCCAGGATAAAAAATGTAGAGGAAGACCAAGGGACACGTGGAGAAGATAATTGGAAAGAGACACGAAGGGCACGAAGAAGTCATGGAAAGACATTGAGCTGATGGCACCAAGACAGGAGGACAAGGCATAAGTTTGTTGAAGGGACCTGAAGTGGTGAGAGTGATGATGATGATGATGCCCTGTATAGTTCTTGGATGGTCTCTTAGCAGCAATTAAATAATAGAACTACTGCCCTCGAGGCCTATCATTAGCGGAACGAACGAACGAATGAACTTTATTTTCGAAAGGTTAAGAATTGGGCACGCATTCTGCCCTTCACTCTCATTTATCTTGCTTACTATATCTTTTCATTCCTTCATGTTACTTTAAGCATTAATTTAAAGGCATGCAATTATATCAGTATGGACCAATATGAGGTTGTCCGTGGGAAGCTGCTGGACCTGATGGCATTCTAGTAGAGGCCATAAAAGCAGATATCGACACGGCTACAGAGATGTTATATAAATTACTTGGTAAAGTCTGGGAAAAGGAAGAGATACCAGCAGAATGGAAGGAAGGATATCTGGTTAAGGTGCCTTAGATCTCAAAGTGTTGATCGAAATTTTGGTGGTAGATATAATCGTAATTTTGGACAGAACCAAGGGGGTCCATCACGTAATGATTCTTCTTCAAGGAACTGGAGGCAATTTAACGGTCCTCATAATTTGAGTCTCAATAATTATGGAAATTTTGGAAGAGGTAACTACAATAGAGGTTGTCAATCTTATAATAATTTTTCTCAGAGACAGCAAAAGAGATGGGTATGGATGGGCCAGAGTTGGTTCAGTATGTAACCTCAGAGGTTGATAAATTTATTGCTAGAGATAGGGAAGACAGGGAAGCAGAAAGAAAATTAGGCTCACATAGGTCCACGCGATAAAAATAACAGATCCATAACGTACAGAGCTCTACAACAACGGCACGTGCACGATAGAACGCTCGTACGTGCAAGGTAATAGTATCTGTACAACAGTTAGTTATTAGTTACTTCCACCCCCACTTTTTTCTGTTTTTCATTATATTTTCTTTGCATGCGCCCCACTACCTGTAGCAAAATGTAAGGGCTGTAATGAACACTTGTTACATGTGACGATGAAACACAGCCGACCCTGAAGTGTATATGGTAGAACCCTCGTAGCATCAGTACCCCCGAATATTGTTGTAATTTTATCGTCAACGGGAATTCTTCCACCTGGGCTCATTAGCATGCACTATAGAGAACGTAGAACTCCACCTGGGCTCATTAATATGAATCAGAGCAGAGTGGACTCGCCACCACGTTTGCTAAATAATATGGAGACAGTTTATCTGCTGTGCATTCTGGACATTGCTTTGTCTAAAGGGGAGGTTAAACCACGCCTACCGCAATCGCTAGAGCGATTATAAACCGTTATTTCCCTACCTTGCCTGTCCCCCATGCCTAGTAGGGCGGTGCCAGAATCAAACGCGTTAAGCGGGATACGATCAAAGGCAGTAGTGATCCCCACAAAACGGACGGAGCAAGTTCTCGTCGTCAGGTAACACGGCAGTGTGAACCAGAGGAGAGCGCTGGAATCGCTCGAAAGACGGAACGAACGGGAAAGTTAAAGCGGCCAGAGAATTGAATAATCACGGGGACGAGGCGGCATAGAATCTCGAATTTTCCCCGAGTTCTTAAAAAGTGTGAAATTCTAACATATCCCCCCGATCTGTCATTCCATTTAATATATATAGAGACCCTGAAGAATGCAATTTTATCTTTCGTTTGCCAGAGATTTACAGAAGCACTAGCTATAGAAAAATCTTGTTAGATTTCCCCTGGATTTTTGGCTATATTGCAGTGAATTCTATTCTGTGCAAAACGGTATAATATATATAGTAGTTTCTAGTGATCAGTGGTCTAGTTCATTCATTTTTATTTCACTGGATTCTGTGTTAATTTAAATCTATTAAATTAAACTTATCTCAAAAGTTTCCACTTGAAAATTTCATGATATATCTATTGCATTATTCAAAAAGATAACAGATGCTTAAACGCTTAAATTAACTTTTAAAGTCGCGAAGGAATTTATAACTAATTAATTAAGTCCTATATATAGATGTGTGTTTTAACTATTAGACTCGCGAAGTGTTTTCTTAATATATATAATTAAATACGCGAGTGTATATAATAGTCTTAACGGTAAATTTATCGTGCTTTAGAATGTTATTTGATTTTTAGGTATGAATTACATATTTTCTATCTTTCATATAGGGTGATCATAACCTTTGCGTCCCAACAAAACACATTGTATAGAGTCCTCCAGAATCGGTTCTTAAAACCCTCCAGAATTTGATGAGACTGTTTAAATTTTAATCTTGTGGCGTTCCTGTTGGGATTCCGTTATCTAAAATTACCAGAAGTAAAGCAAACCAAAGAACAATTTTACACGCCATCAATTAAATTAAGATTAACTGGAGAAGAACATTGCCAGAGCTATATTGGTATTATTTTACTGCTCTACTGCGAAAGAAAATAGAAATCTTCCGAACACTGACTGTGCATATTTTCTTCACTGGATTTTAAAACCCTCGAAGTAAACCATACCTCACCGGCCAGTTGTTGCCATCACGCATTAAGAAGTTTTACCATCAGCGGCGAAATCAATGAGCGTGCCATCCCATGGAACTTTCCTTTTAACATAACAAAAACCAAGAACACTTAGGCTTCACATTCCAGCGATTTCGGGACTGTACTAACGCACAAACCTGATAATCTGGGGCTGGACACAGAAGAAAAAGACACTACCTATGTCGAGTGTTTAATTGACGTTTGTGTATTTTCTATGGAGTGCCAGATTCTACTATCGGTAAGTGTGTGTGAGAAAATGAGTGTTGGCCATCACGAGCGTGCGTGAATGACATGAGATTTATTTTGCAACCATTTTTAATTTGCCTACCTGGTAAATACTTTTACTGTATCCCCTGTATTGTTCCTTTAAGTGGATTTTTTTTACTCTGTTCATTCTCTCTTTCCCCCCCCCCCCCCCCTTTTACATTTTCTTAGTAAAAAGAAAAACAATTGAGAATAACAGGACTTTTTTCTACCACCCATACCTAGTATTGTAACACCTCTTTTCAGAGTAATTAAATTTACTGTTGGGTTACATTATCTATTTTTTCTGATAACTACCTATCTTTGGACTGGGTTTATCTTTGTCTATTACAAGCGGGAAGGGCATATTGGATACCACTCTTCCTTTCCCCCCCCCCCCCCCCTTGTTATTTGTATTTTCTGTACCTATGATTTTTGCCACTAACAAATGATAAATGTTTGGATTGTGATTTAATGATAAATAAACATCATAAAACTTTTAGTACTGTGTTGGAAGGCCCAAGCCCAAATTACCCATATTTGTTTACCATAGTTTGTATTCACGTAGCGTCCGTGTGTTTGAAACACCAAATTGGTGTGAGCGCATGTGTGTTTGGAAACTGGCAAATAATTGTTTAGCCAGGAGAGTTTAAGGAGTAGATTGAGAGAAAAGATTGTCGAAAAGAGTCTGTCCTTACTCTCCCCAGCACTCTGTGAATCAACTATTTACTTCCAAAACCCTTATTATCACAGAGCCTTCACCATCATTCTTCACTCTAAACGGGACCACTATTTCTAAGACTTTTCTCAAAATAAATTTACGACATTACATTTTATTATATATTAATAACAACATTTGTCTGAAATCCATTAGTTTTTATTTTTTTATTTTTACTTTTTAGAAGATTGGAGAAGGGCCCCAAACTATCTCTATTGCCTAGGTCCTCCGGAGATCTTTATCCGGCCTTGGTCACCTCCCTATATTTATGCAATGTTTATCTCCTCACTTATATTTATGCAATGTTTATCTCCTCACTTATATTTATGCAATGTTTATCTCCTCACTTATATTTATTGAATGTACATTAAACAAATTTCTAACCAAGGAACAATTACTAGC
This sequence comes from Oreohelix idahoensis, assembly GCA_024509875.1. NCBI lineage: Eukaryota > Metazoa > Mollusca > Gastropoda > Stylommatophora > Oreohelicidae > Oreohelix > Oreohelix idahoensis. The sequence goes on along the minus strand of JAMPIV010013853.1, from coordinate 257,674 downwards.
ATCTGATAGTTGACTTATCAGTTTGTATTTTTCCTTCAGAAACAAAAGAAAAGAAGCGTGTCATACGATCTGACTTACATCATTTTAGTCCACCAGGCTGACCAACCTCATTATGTAACACAGATAGCACAGAAACCACATCTGAAAGAGCACATGTAATATTTGGTGCAGGCTTCCTGCAAGAGGTTCTGCTGTAGCGGTTTCTCCTTGGCTGCACGAGCAAATTGAAATATCAAAACAACCACTGTCACAGAAATAAAACCAGACCACATGGTCTTTTATTTCTGGACATGCGCCCTAATATAACCGACGGACCTTGTGTCTGGGTTGAATGGAGCGCGCTTCTCTAAAACGAGGCGAAGTTTAAAATAAAAAAAAAAATAAAAAAGCCACAGTTGCAGTTAGCTATCAATCCTGTTATATGACGTTCTTCTTGTGTTCCAATCTTGTGATCTCCCTAAGCGCGAAATAGTCTGCCACGTTAACTCAACTTGTTTTCAAAAACACACTCGCACCTTTAACGGCTTTGTTATATTAACTCAGTGTTTCTTACCCTTTTAGAGCCCCTGCACCCGTGACAGCATCTTAAGAAACCTTGCGCCCCTTTTAAAACACCTTAAGAATTCTCGCACCCCTTTACAGCATCTTAAGAAGCCTCGCACCCCGTTTAAAGCACATTAAGAAAGCCTGGCACCCCATTCTCTTCTAGCACGTAAGAAACAAGATAAAAGTACGTTGTGAATAATCATAGAGACATAAAGGTCTTTTATACTGTATTTGGACATGCGCCCTAATATAACCGACTAGGTTGAACGGGACGCGTCTCGTCGAAAACGAGGCAAAACGTTATTTGTGAGAAAATGTTGTTTACAAAATGGGACTAAGCTTCGGTATCTAATTGTTGCCAATGATCTATTTTCTACCAGTTAGTTCAGTTCTGAGTATTATATATTCTGAGTGTTTATGATAATTAGTCTTATAAAATATCTGGCAAGCCACGCACCCTTAGAAGGTGGGTCTCGCATCCTCAGGGGGCACATGCACACCAGCGTAAGAAACACTGCATTAAATTATCGTTGTCTTTCTGCTGTTTACATTATAGTCCCCGGGAGGGTCTCTCTTTCTGCTGTTTACATGATAGTCCCCGGGAGGGTCTCCGATGAGACAAAAGGCAGGACTACAGGTTCCTCTGTCAGGGACAACTAATATGAGGTTGTGGAAGGGGCTGGTAGCTTCATCGTATAAAACAAATTGCTACATAAAAGTAATCAATGCTACAGCACATGTCTGCTGTGGTGCAAGATTCATGTAAGAGGATTAGCTGCAGTCGTGTTCCATACTTCATGAGGAGCGAAAGGTGAAACGATCATGTGACTTACATCATCTTCCCTTCGTCCTTTTTTAAACATTATTTTTCGACAAATCAACTTGCCTTTCGTTCACCTTTTCCATAATTATCCCCCAGGTAAGTGTAAGTGTAAACAAATTAGGATAACAAAGATTCAATAGCAACATTAATAATACATACAAAATATTATCCGCTATTAATATTGGATTTATCTACACTTTTGTTTTCAGCCATCCTATGACAGGTACAGCAACCTGCCTAAAAGCAAAAACTATGGATCGGTAAGTGTGCATGTTAAATATTTATACAAACTATGTGTTTGTTTGTTTGTAGATTGTTCCGTGTATTTCCTTGGCGTCTTTGAGGAAAAAACAAAGACTGTGTCTACTTCTATCTTAGGCGTGTAATAAGAGATGATTAATGTAAAACTATTTGCTACAGAAAATACCACTGAAAGATTCCCTGAATGGTTGGGTGCAAGCTTCCGGTAAAGGGACCAGATGCGCTGGTGGATCCGTGCTCCTTTGTGAACAGGAAGGCAAATGAATGATGTTTGTGGATTGATAGACAGACAGCCTGATTGAGTGATGACTGACTGGCCCTGTTAAGAGAAATAAGATGCATTATTCATAGTTATAGTAGCATCCTTCAGTCATAACTGACTATGGGAGTGATACATCCTTGAGGTGGTAGACCTCAGCTGCTTTTTTCCTCATGTTCCTTTCGGAGTCTTTTTTTTTTTCTCTTCTGCTTGTTTTAAGAGCTTCTGTTCGACTAATCTGAATCGGTGCTGAAGTGAGCATCTCCACTTTGTGCGATCGGCAGCTTCGTCCTCTCAGGAGGCTGGATTTATGTCCAGTGTCCTCATGATTCTCTTGCACACATTTTTGAACCTCAGCTGCGATCGCCCGGCTGCTGTTTTGCCATATGTCAGTTGTCCGTAGGTAATATCTTTGCGGACGCGACCATCTTCCATGATGTAGATATAGCCAAACCAACGCAATCTTCGCTTTCTACAAAGTGACAGAAACTTGATATTTGTCATTGTAGTAGTAGTTCCTCGTTTGTTTTACTTACTTATGTATTTGGTTGTCTCGCCAATACCAAAGACATAATTCTCTACGCAATGGAAAATACCAGGTAATTACAAGTGGAACACAAAGTGTAGACTAGACGTTGGCATTTGGGAAGCATTGAGGAAACCAACATATAGCATTGCAAGGCTGTTAATGTTCTGACATCGCCAAGGTAAAAGAAATGAAAGGATGCCCAAAAAAACACACGGCGATGAGAATTGAAGAAAGTCTTAACAGTGATAAAGAAAACAGAAAGAAGATGTAAAGATGACAAAAGTCTGGAAGGCCTCCGTCCATCTTGGTTGCTTTGGGAATTCCTGAACAGAAATTCCGTCAACACTTTTCCTTAATGTGTCCTCAATGTTTTCTCAGTATATCCGCAATTTCTATTTAATGTATAGTCTGTGTATCCTCAGTGTATCCTCAATTTATCTCTAATGTATCCTCAATGTTCCTTAAATGTTTCCACAATGTATCCTCAATTTATCTTAAATGTCTCCTCAATGTACCTGCAATGTTTCCTCAGTGTGTCTTTAATGTATCTTAAATGTTTCCTTAATGTATTCTCAATGTATCTTCGAATGCATCCTCAATGTACCTTCAATGTTTCCTCAGTGTCTTTAATGTATCTTAAATGTTTCCTCAATGTATTCTCAATGTATCTTCGAATGTATCCTCAATGTACCTTCAATGTTTCCTCAGTGTGTCTTTAATGTATCTTCAATGTTTCCTCAATGTATTCTCAATGTATCTTCGAATGTATCCTCAATGTCGCCTCAATGCCAGTGTGTTGTCTTTTCCTTTTATTATATTAGTATTATTTGTCCGGCATTGTGACTTAACTTCGTATTGATAATCTTGTCATACCTTTCAATTTGTTGTTACTCTGCACAATCACATATTTATGACATTCTGTGAACTGCTTGCTGTCGTTTTTTGCTGTTCTCCATGTTTCAGAGCCACACAATGGGATTGCCCGGATGTTCAAGTTTAAAATTTTTATTACTAAGTTGGACTACATTTTGTATTGTACTTTATTTCTTTTGATTACCATATATTTCCCAATGTATGTTGTTATTCCGATCCTCATGGGTTTGAGTTATTCACTGTTTTACCCTTGCGGTATTTTGGGGGGTATTGTTTTCGGCTTTCTTGCAACCCCAGAGAATTTCCCCAACTCAGTGGGCGCAGCTTTTTTTTTTGTCCTGCCCAAAGACGCCGTCCGAACAGACACGTATCTCTGCCCTATCATTTGAACTGGGAGGGCCCGTCGCCGGGAACACCACGCATAGTCTTTTGGGGTAGCGTTCGCCTGCGTTCATTTTAAGATGTAATGAAAGCGCACATCGCCGTCGCTGTTTTTTTTTTTTAAAGTTATTATTGTTCGTTCCTCACACATTGTCCTTCATCATCATTTTCGTTTTTGCTCCTGATGGAGCACGGAGATACCACTTCCAGCTGATCCCACTCGCAGGAAGCATCTTACAGTGGTGGTTTCTGTTGTAATTTGTTTTACATGATGAGGTTGCCAACTATATGCACAACCTCATGTTAGTCGCCTTGTACGATGTAGCCTGGGGAAGAAGAAGTCCTTTTCTTTTTTGTTTGTTTGTTTAGTCTCTCATAGTTCTTCCCCTTACCCCCCCCCCCCCTGCGCCCCCCCCGCCCCCCCCCCCCCCCCCCCCACCCCCCCCCCCCCTCGGGGCGCGACTACACTGGATGTGTTTAATAATGCTAAACGTTGAATATTTAAGACACGTTAAAGCAAGTATTACATTAATATGTTCTCCGTGCCAAGGGAGACAACCGATAAAAATGTGGCCTCGAACGTATGTTACCGTTCTTTATCATTAGCTCCACGAAGAGTAATTTATAGGAAAGTTATAAACACAAAGTGTGCAATTCGCGAAACTGTAGACTAGTCACTAAAGAACGGGTTCTTAACATTTCTTATGCCATGGTGGGCCTCTTTGATTTTCTAGTGAAGACTACGGGCCCCTTTGATTGTTCGCTGAAGACTACGGACAACGTTCGACCGTATGTTAGTCTGAGAATAAAATAAGCGTATTATACGTATTTTATGGCAAAACAATAAAATAACGTATAATAGTATTAATTCGTTATTATATGTTAAATTAACATGCGTAAGTTTGAAATGGGGCGCTTTCCATAGTTATAGCGTGAAATTACGTCATTGGCGCGTTAATTTGTTATGCAGATCAGTTTATATGCATATTTTTGTAATCAAAAGTCTTGTTGCTTCTGTTATTTGTGCTCGAAATTAGAATAAAAATAAATAAATTAAATTACTTTTAGTTTTAGCTGTCTAGCTTCTGTAGGAGACAGCATAACATGTTTGAATTGTATATACATTTTCAGGTTTTGAAACATTTGACGCAGTGATGCAACGTATTTCAACGTACGGAAGTTTTACCGTACGCGTATAATACGTATTTTATCGTCTAAAATACTATACGCATCATTCATACGGTCGAACATTGAGTTACGGACAGCTGTGATTGTCTGCTGAAGGCTACAGACCCTTTTGATTGTCCACTGAAGGCTACGAACCCCTTTGATTGTCCACTGAAGGCTATGGACTCCTTCTTAGGAAACGAAAACTGTATATAGACGCATAATAACATTTGTTGGATACAAATAATTCATTTTATTGCCAAGGAAAAATCGTTACGCTTACAAATAGCCTCAATGAAATACAAAAAACAACTTGTAAAAAGAAACTATTTACTTACATGCAAATATGTATTACAATTATCCGTGTAAACATTTTGGTGAAAATAACATTCAAGTAGTTAGGTTATGTACACTGACTTCCTAGAATCCATGAATTCATGGGCTACAGTCGTGAACAAAGCCTAAGTGATTTTTGTTTCAACAATTTATAACAAAGTAAGGTTAACACATTAACTACGTGATTAAGTTATCGCACCGAAATTACACGTCACAATAAAAAAAAATATACGAGTGAATGTGAAGGTCCGTTTTATCTTTGAAAATGCATACTAATAAAACTTTATTTACAGAGTATCATCATCATCATCATCAATATATTTTAGCTCCTTGTCGAGCACATGTCCTCAACAAAAATTCCTGCAATCCAGTGCCGTCCGTTATGGTCGTTTCCTGCCTTTTTTATCACTTTTATATGTGTCACCAGTTCTCTACATGTGTGCGTGTTATTGTGTGTGTATGTGTGAGGTTATTCTCTATATTTGTGTATATTACACACGGTATATCTTAATATCAAGCAAAACTTTGTTTCAAAACAACAACAAGAGTATTATTAGGTATTCTCAGTGACGCTTTTAGAGGACAGGGGGTCTGTCTGTCTGTCTGTCTGTCTGCTATACGTATCTGTTATATTTGTCTGTCTGCCTGCCATATTTGTCGTATATGTATGTCTGTCTGCCATATCCGTCATGTCTGTCTGTCTGGCTGTCCGTCCGTCAGTCTGTGTGTCTGTTTATTTATTTGTCTGTCTGATAAGTATATATCTGTCTATCTGTGTACCTTCTTAAGTACCTTCTTCGTCTTCTAGTATCATACCGGGTGGTGTAGGCCAGTGGTTCTCAACGTGGTATGCCATATTTCTAGGGGGCCACAGTAAGATGGTAAAGTACCTTTTTTCAGCTAACAGAGACGAGACTATGAAAGGGGGGGGGGGGAACACAGACATAAATGAGGCTCAGAAAGGTGGGGGGGGGGGGGGAATCAGCAAAAAATAGGTTAAGAACCCCTGGTGTAGGCGACTATGTCTCTCCACAACTTCCTATCCCCAGTGCTAACAAACTCAAGCTAAGCCTTCTTGCTCTGTGCCATTCGTTCAATGCCTGTCCATATCTTCTGTATCCCTTTTATTCCTATCTCCAGTTCTCTAATCCTGTGTTCTTCGGTTCCCCTCAACCTCTTACCCTAGGAATTCCATAACAAGAACTGCGTTGTTATGCTATCAGCAGGTTTCCTTGATGTGTGTTATATCCAGCGCCAGCGTCTCCTTCTCATCTCTCATTCCACTGGCACTAATTGTGATACTCATAGTGCTTCATGTCCCTAAGTAATTTGACGAACTGTGCTTAGCATCAGTTACAACCAGTTGCTATTTTGAGGATTTGACAACTTCTCGTGTTTTATAATTAGCGCTTTTACCGAGACTATGCCCATGTGTTGTTTAAATATCGGTCTAACATTATAGCCATGTTTTTTTTTTTCGAAGGTAGGGGTTCTGCGTGTTATTATACTTTTATTATAAGCTCCACCATAATAAAAAGGTTATGAGACCAGCTGTAATGGTCTTGATTTTCGTATTAACTATCTTTCAGGACATCTTCATTACTCTTCATGGCTTTATGGAATATTCTCTAACATACACTTGTAAATCACATTCCTATGGCCTCCGTGGATATTCAGTATATAAATCATATTTCTGTGGCTTACGTGGATATTATTTCAGAAATCACATTTCTATAGCCTACATGGATATATGAGGAACCTGTACAACAACACAAAGAAGCTAACAGGAAAATATAAGCAAGCAAATGGCCTCATAAAAGATAAGAATGGAAAATTGCTTAGTAATATTCAGGAACAAAGGAAGAGATGGACAGAACATTTTAAGGAACTTCTCAATAGATCAGCTCCAACTAATCCCCCACACATCCAGCCAGCAAAAGAGGAGCTACAAATCAGCTTTGAACGACCAAGTAGAGAAGAAATACAGAAAGCCATAAAGCTTCTGAAAGATGGAAAAGCAACTGGTCCAGATGGCATTCCTGCAGAGGCAATCAAAACAGATATTGATACCTCTACAAAGATATTATACAAACTGCGTGGCTAAGTCTGGGAGAGAGAGGAAATACCAGCAGTATGGAAGGAAGGTTATCTGGTCAAGTTGCCTAAGAAGGGAAATTTATAAGAGTGCACAAATTATAAAGGCATAATGTTGCTATCAGTCCCAGGAAAAGTATTAAACAGAATCATCCTTGAGAGAGTCCATAGACAAGCAACTGAGGGATGAACAAGCAGGTTTTCGACAAAACAGATCCTGTACAGACCAGATAGCCACATTGAGAATAACAGTTGAACAGTCTGGAATGGAATTCACCGCTATACATCGGATTCGTGGACTATGAAAAGACATTTGACAGTGTAGACAGAGAACCACTTTGGAAATTGATGAGGCATTATGGAGTTCCCATGAAGATCATTAACTTAATAAGGAAGACCTATGAAGACATGCCATGCAGAGTTCTTCATGAATGACAACTTACAGAACCGTTTAAGATTAGAACGGGAGTGAGACAGGGATGCCTCTTGTCTCCATTACTTTTTTTACTAGCAATAGATTGGGTAATGAAAACATCAACATCACACAACAGAAATAGAATCCAGTGGAATCTGACTAAACAGCTTGATGATCTGGATTTTGCAGATGACTTGGCTTTTCTGTCCCATAACCATAATCAGATGCAAGATAAAATGATAATTCTCGATGAGAGGTCACAACAAGTGGACCTGAAAATACACAAGGAAAAGACAAAGATTATGAGAATAAATGCAAGAATGATAACTAGGTTGAACTTGAAGAAACAGCACTAAAAGATGTAGAATCTTACACATATCTTGGCAGTAATATAGACAAAGTTGGAGGGACAGACAATGAAATCAAAATAAGAATACAAAAAAGCAAGAGGAGCTTTCATTGCATTGGGAAACATATGGAGAACTAGAGAAATCAAGTCCAACACGAAAATAAGAATCTTCAACTCAAATGTCGTCACTCCTATTGTATGGCTCTGAGACATGGAGAGCAACAAAAACAACAACCAAAATGTTACAGACTTTTATAAACGGGTGCTTGCGTAGAATAAAAGGACTGAAATGGTAAGACAAAGTCACAAATGTGGAACTGATTACAAGAGCCAGGCAAGTGTCAGTGGAACAAGAGTTGAGAAGAAGACGCTGGCGATGGATAAGACACACATTGAGGAAACATGTTGATAGCATTACAAGGCATTCCTTGTTCTGGAATCCACAGGGAAAGAGAGGCAGAGGTAGACCAAAAAACACATGGAGAAGAGAACTGGAAACAGAGGTGAAAATGATGAGGAAAACATGGTAAGAACTTGAGCGGATGGCACAGGACAGGAAGACTTGGCATGTGTTTGTTGAAGGCCATGCTCCTCGGGGAGCTAAAGGTTATTGATTGATTGACATAGATATTCATTAAATAAATGACATTTCTATTATCTCCATAGATATTATCTAATATAAATGACATTTCTGTGGTCTGCATGATATTCTCTACCAGTGTTAAGGAAGAGAAGCTGGTCTGTATGTGCAGTGAACAATTTTGTACTTCAAAATAAGTGTTGACAAAAACTCAATACACGCAGTACAATCAACTAGCTAGGGCCAACGATGACAATTTCAACTCCTTAACATATAATTTAAACTTCGTTTGCTCGACCCAACATAACTTAATAACTTGACACTGCATCGTATCAGAAATAACACACACAATTCCAATCAGATAATGTCATTTGGCAAAATGCAGGACATCACTTCATACGTAATTCTTATACATTTTACTCTTTACGAAAGACATATTTCGTTACGTGCATCGTTCCACATTTGAATCTTCATTCAAGATTATCATTATCCAACTCCTGCTCATTAGCACACAAGTCCATTGTTGCGTGATAAATTCTCGCAACATCGTTTTATTTCAATATCTGTTTTATAACGCAAGGGCAACAACTGCTTGAAATCTATAGTCACTTTTCTCGGTAAGCATTTGTCTTCTCGCGTTAGTATCGAATGCAGTTAACTTTTGAGCTGTGGTCATTTTTGCGCTGGACTGCGCATGACTTGTCTTGTTGTTTGGTCGATCGGTTTCCGCCCACCACTAGTGGGAGTGAGCGATTTGGAATGGCGAAAGAGATGCCTCGTTGAAGAGGGGATCTCCGCTTTTTTTTGTTCTGTCAGGGATGTGTAGTCCTCTTATGGATATTTCGTTTAGTCGAGATAATACCTCTAGTGTTTTCCCACATGTCGGGAGGCGTGATATTTCTGTGTATTTCATGAAAGCAAGGTAAATTGACTTTTTTCATTAACTCTATCGATTTTGGGTCGTGAGCGATTTCGATTCATAGCCTGTCTCCGAAAGTCGTCGTCACGAGATGTTCTTTCCCAGCTCACATGTCGCTGCATTGTACTGCATCGGTTGATGCAGGTTCCAAGGACCATTACTTGCTACTTTGTTAAATGAACTAGGTTTAGAAAACCTTTATTATCTAGAGGATATTCTTGAGGACATTATTTATACTTCGGCAGACGTGTCTGTCTTGCTGAAGTCAAACTAAGGAGAGTGAACTGATCTCATACATCTGGTTATCTCCTGGCTGTTATAGAAAAGGATGGAGTTGTTCATCTGACTACATTTACAGCACTTTGAAATATAACATGCATCTGACTCATCATTGTAATGCTGTCTACCGTTTATTGCTGTATTGAATGTTGCTGTGATAATGACTGTTTGATGTGCCTACACATTTGCGTAACCATTTTGTCACTGTGGCGTCCACAATAAATAATGAAGAAAAACGTCAACGGCTGTTTCAAGACTCATTGACTTTATACGTCGTGAGTTTACTGACGTCCTATGTGGATTGCCCTGTTATTGTTGCATGAACATTGTTTTGACTGAACACATCTACACACTACACAAAACCAGACATGCGGATGCCATCCATCATCATATGGCATCACGCATCATTTGGTGGCCATAAGCTGGTTTGATTCTGGTACTAGCAAACACGGGGTCCCTTACCCACTTCATTTTCAACAAGAATTCATCAGCATCCTTCAAGAAATTAACATTCTTCAATACAGTCAACATCTTCAAAATTTTCAAAGTACTCGGCGTTGCCCGGTAAAAGTCAAAATTTCAACCTTTTGACGGAAACAAGAATTTGACAGTACCCGGCGTTGTTACATGTTGCCGGATAACTCGGACTGCTGTTATCTTTTACGCAAGTCAAGCAAGTTGCTGCTGTCAAGGTTCCAGTGCTGTCGTTTTTTGAGAAGGTCAAGTGCCGGTTGAAACGGGTTGTTTTCTGAAGAAGGCCAAGTACCGATTTCCATCAACTTACTTTTGGATTAGAAGGTCAAGTGCCGAAACAACTCAACACACAGTATTTCAGAAGCTCTTGTACCATCGTGTTAGCAGTGGAAGCAGTTCAGATGTGCCATCATCGTTGGAGCTTCGCTCTTTAGGACGTTGATTGACATCCGTTTTTCTGCTGTTCTACGATTGGAAGCCTTTAAGTTAAGTGGCCTGTTTGTATGTAAACTGTGCCCTTATACTTCTGCTGAGTCTTCTGTGTATCATCTCATTCTATATATTATATGTCTATATGTTATTTGTATATTTATATGTTTATATTTCAGCGGGTTCTCGGTTGGGTGGTGTCTCCGTTAGATTATGCCACGTCATAGAGGTCGTCTATTGTGAGCGTTTTCTGTAGGGTTTGCAAATTTCCGATACTGGAATTTGCTAAGCGACTTCTGTTGCTATTTATGTTAGCTGTGATGACATGTTTTAATATTGTTTTCGTTATTATTTCACATTCTTTAGTTTTGTTGTGATTTGTTTGTATTTGTTAGCCTACTCTTGTCTATAATTTAGTTTCATACAACATTTTTGTTTATACACTGTGGTGTCATGTATTTTGTTTAATTCTATCGCAGATATCGTCACATTTTTTGTGATATTTCATTAATTTCTGCTTTATTTTTAGTTGATTTCTGCGAAAGTTTTTGTATTGTTGCTGATCTTTGTTATTGTTTACATTGTTATTGTTTACATTGTTTGTATTGTTTACATTTTCAATGTTTACATTCTGCATGTGTTTACATAGTCATTGTTTACAGTTATAGTAATTAGTTAATGGGCTATGCTAATGCACTGTTACTACTATACTGATGATAAATGAATGATGAATAGTGTCGTGCACTATTGAATGAGAAGTGCACTTATGATCAAGATTTGAGTGCTGATATTTCATATACAAGTTCTTTGATTGGAGACTTGTTTCCCACAGAGACTGGGATAATATAATGTGATGTGAATATACAAGTGCTTAATTAAGACTTGTTACACTTAGGTTTGAAATAAATTAGTTAATTATTTCAGGTTTTGGACTCATATGTTAGACAACATGTCTACATTTGAGCACTTTATTGAGCAGGGTAAATTGCTTGGGAAGACTGGTGATAAGTTAGAAGAATTTGCAACTGCTCGATATGATAAAGCAATGGAAGCTGAACAAAAGAAACTGCATATGGAAGCTGAACAAAAGAAACTGCAGATGCAGGTGGATGAAAAGAGATTCCAAATGGAAATGGAAAAACAAAAAAGGGAATCAGAAGCTGAGGAAAGAAAGCTACAGCTAGAGGCTGAGAATAAAAGACTTGAAAAAGAAGCTGAGAATAAAAGACTTGAAAAAGAAGCTGAAAATAAAAGACTTGAAAAAGAAGCTGAAAATAAAAGACTTGAAAAAGAAGCTGAAAATAAAAGACTTGAAAAAGAAGCTGAAAATGAAAGACTTCAAATGCAGGCTCAAGCTGAAGAAAGGAAGTTACAAAGAGAGTCTGATGAGAGGAAAGCAAAAATGGAACATGAAGAAAAACTCTTAGCTTTAGAGTTGGAGAAATTGAAATTGACGAGCATGAGTAATGGTAATGATTCAAACAAGGGTTCATCTTCTGGGAAGGCTAATAATGATACTTTTAAGATTAAGTTACCAACATTTAGTCCTTCCAGTGATGACATAATGTTCTATCTGGACAGATTTGAACAAGCATGTACAGCTCATAACATAGACAAAGCAAAATATGTTTATCAGTTATCAGGGATACTGACAGGTAAAGCTCTAAGTATATTAAATATGGTGGATGAACCTGACAAGAGCAATTATGAGGTTGTCAGGGCCGCTTTGTTAAAGAAATATCAGCTTAACGAAGACGGCTATCGTCTACAATTTAAAAACATGTTACCTGAAAATGGAGTTGAATTCTCCGAGTTTATTGCAAGAATACGCATTACTTTCTCACGATGGGTTGAACTATCTAAGACGGAAAAAACTTATGAAGGACTTATGGACTTAATACTTAGAGACAAAGTCATGTCGTCTGTCAATGAGTCTTTCCTTGCTTTCCTTCATGAACGTAAACCTAAAACAATAAAAGAAATGGAAGATTTCTGTTGCCAATACGTAACTGCGCACCCACACATAACCATGGGTAACTCTAAGGTGAAAGAAGGTTTACCAGTTGCTTCGGCAGCTCCGTATGGTCAAAACTTTGCTCGTAGATCCCAACAAAATTTTGATAGAAAGGGCAGCGGTAATTTCTGTCAAAATCATGGAAACCAATTTCATGGTGATTCTTCTTCGAAGAATTGGAGACAACCTGATAGTGGTCGTTACTATCACCCTAATAATTATAAGCATTTCAAAAGAGGATATGGTAATAGAGGTTATTCCTGCCGAAGACCTCAGAACCAAACAAATAGATGTTCGCATCAATGTGAACATGATAGTAATCGTGGAAACTGGAATTCGAACCAGTATAACAATTACAATAGAGACAATAATAACTGCAGAGATAATAATAACTCTGATAACTTCAGAGGTAATAATAGTCGGGGTAGATCTCAACACAAAAAAAAGAGATATCAGCAGGCTAATGCTGTACAACAGGAAACTGAGGGAGCCTGTAATCATGTTGTTGATAGTAAAAACTTTGACGCTGTCACTAGTTCTGCTTTTGACTTTGAGAGAGCAAACAAATGCCCCCAATGCAGTACTTTATTCGAACCGGGTACCATAACTACTTTGAGTTGTGGTCACCCACTTCCCGCTCTTCCTGCTGCTGTTGCGCATGACGGGAGGGGTTCTTTAATTCTACATAAGGGTCTTGTTAATGATACTCCGGTCTCACTACTTTTCGATTCCGGATGCACCACTATTGGTGTTAGACAATCGCTTGTAGATCCATCTTGTGCTACAGGAAGGGTTATTAAATGTGTCACATTTGGCGGCACTCTAGAAAAATATCCTACTGCTGTAATTCGCATTGCCACTCCTTTCTTTACTGGAGATGTGCATGCTTGTCTCTTACCTAATCCTATTGCGGACCTTATTATTGGTCGTATTCACGGAGTTAGGGAGTGTACCCCACAGCAGATTGCTGCTTGGGAAGATAATAACATGCAAGCTACAAATGCAGTAGTTACAAGAGCACAAGCTCTACAAACACCCGAAACTTCACTGAATAGTGATAATGAAGTTGATAGCCAAGATAGTCACTTAGTAATTACTCGTGACTCTTTCATAAAATTGCAAGAAGAAGATCCTTCTTTAAAAAAATTCTTCGTTCTTGCGAAGAAAGGTGATCCGAATCAGGATACAAATAGAAAATCTTGGATTGCAATGAGAAACGGCGTACTTGTACGTATGGTACAAGATTCGACTACGTCGGCACATTCGCAAATTCTTGTTCCCAAGAGCATGAGAGTCCAAATATTACAACATGCTCATGACTCGCAATGTGCTGGACATATGGGTTTTGCCCGTACGAAGTCGAGAGTCCTTGCGGCTTTCTTTTGGCCTTTTGTCAATAAGGACATTCGTATTTACTGCCGATCATGCAAGGTATGTCAGGAGGTCAAATCTAGAGGACCACGACATGCTGCGCCTATCCAGGCTGCTGACATTCCTATTCGGCCGTTTCAGAAAATGGCCATAGATATTATTGGCCCTTTTAAGGTCAAGTCGGCCAGAGGACATCAGTTTATCCTTACATGTGTCGATATGTGCACACGTTGGCCAGAGGCTATTCCTCTTAAGAGCATATCTACTACAGATATCGCAGATGCTCTTTGGTTGATATTTTCTCGCTTGGGGTTCCCCAGAGAAATATTGTCAGACCATGGCACTCAACTCATATCTGACACTATGTCACAGGTAATGTCTACCTTACATATTGAACGATCTCTCAGTAGTATCTACCATCCTATGTCTAATGGGTTAGTTGAGCGTCTGAATAGAACGCTCAAGACTTTGCTTGGTAAGATAACTGAAGATCATCCTCAAGATTGGGACAGGGTTTTACCCGCGGCTCTCTTTGCCTATAGAGAAGTCCCTAATGAACACACAGGATTTTCTCCCTTCGAACTTGTCTTTGGCGCGCGTCCACGCGGCCCTATGTCTTTATTACACGATCTCATCACTGCCGATGATATTAGCGATGAAACTCAATCCTCATATGAGTATGTCATTGCTCTTAGACAAAAGATCATTGAGGCATGTAAGCTAGCAACTGCTTCATCAGAAATTGCTAAAGAGAAGGCAAGGCAGTTTGCTAACAAGAATAGATGTCTACGACAACTTTGTCCAGGTGACAAAGCATTCGTCCTACTCCCCAGTAGGGAAAATAGACTTCTTATTGCATGGAAAGGTCCGTATGCAATAGTCTCTCGGATTTCCGATGTTGACTATGTGGTCGATATTGATGGAAAGCATAAAACTTTCCACATAAACATGCTTTCGGAATTTCACGAACGTCCGGACTATTTGCTGCCTATTTTCCAGGCAACGGATGATGCTCCTGCACCTCACGGTCATTATTCATCCCTGTCTGTCATTCAGGATGAGGAAGCTACCTTCTCTGATGTCAACCTTCCCCTTCCAGTGGTTCCATTACATTCTACGGAATCTTGGAAAAACGTTTCTGTTTCTCCTAATCTTTCTGGTGACGAACATCGACAAGTCTCGTCGATGTTACAAACATTTCAGGATGTTCTCACTGACATTCCTGGACACACAGATGTCATAGAACATGACATAATTCTTACCGACAATAATCCAATTAGGGTTAGGCCGTATCCTATTCCTATACACTTTCAGTCGCAAGTGGAAAAGGAATTGGATGAAATGATTCAATTAAATATAATTGAACCATCGACTTCACCATATTCTTCTTCCATGGTTATTGTCCGGAAGAAGGATAAGAACATACGAATTTGCGTTGATTATCGCAAATTGAATCAGGTCACAAAGTTCGACGCTGAACCGATGCCTTTGTTAGAAGATCTACTGATTAGACTTTCTAATTCTAGATTCTTCACTAAACTTGACTTGTCTAAAGGTTATTGGCAAGTGCCTTTAGCAGAGCATGCCAAACCTCTTACTGCTTTTTTCTACACCTAGGGGTCTATTTCAATGGAATGTTATGCCTTTTGGTCTCATGAACGCCCCTGCCACTTTCGTTCGCATGATGCGTCGAATTCTGTCACATCGTTCGGATGTCATCGCATACTTAGATGACATCTGTCTCTTCAGTGATACCTGGGAAGATCACTATTTAGGGTTATATGACTTACTGTCCACTCTACGTGAGAATAATTTGACAGCAAAACCTTCTAAAGCTTTTGTTGGTTTTGGTGAAATCTCTTTCCTGGGTCATCGTGTTGGTCATGGTCTCTTGAAGACAGAAGACCACAATACTTCCAAAATACTGAACATCTCTGTTCCTAAAACGAAGAAACAAGTTAGGAGTCTCTTAGGTTTAATTCAATTTTATGGGAGATTTATTCCAAATTTATCTTCGATCATGGCACCTCTCTCAACATTGTTGAAGAAAGGTTCGCCTAATCTGGTCCGTTGGTCTGAAGAATGCCAATCTTCACTAGACCAAATCAAGAATATATTTTCTTCTCCTCCCATCTTAAGATTACCTACTCTTGATAGGACTTTTGTTCTTCGGAGTGATGCTTCATCCACTGGGATTGGAGCAGCACTGATGCAAGAATATGCAAATACTCTGCATCCTGTTATGTACATTTCTAGAAAACTAAAATGCGGCAGAGAGGAACTACTCGGTTTTAGACCGTGAGTTGTTAGCGATGGTTTGGTCAATTCTAAAGCTACAAAGATTCCTCCTGGGCGCACATTTCATTCTAGAGACTGATCAGAAAGCTCTTACAGCTATTCAGACTAAGAATTTGAAGAGTTCGAGATCCACACGATATGCTATAGCTCTTCAACCTTTTCACTTCACGGTACGAGCTATCCGTGGTGCGGATAATGTGATGGCTGACATTTTGTCTAGATGCCCACATGACTCCAACTAATACTTCTGTCCTATATTTCTATATATTACAGAGTCATAACACACCTATATTTCTACAATAGATTAGCACATCTGTACTTACTTTATATGTACACACTATCGTGCTTTGTTGTCATCTTCTTCTGTTCGTTTTTTAAAATGATAGAGGAGGACTGAGTAGTTAATATAAGGGCCGTTAGTTTACTAAACAGCCACAATTATTAATAATGTATTGTACCTTATGAAGCATATTAGTTATTAATTAGCATTATATTGCTTGTACTTTCTCAGAATGTCATTGTTGAGCTGAGGACTTACCTTACGAGTTCTAGATTGTGTACTTACCCTCGGAATACCAGAGCATATGTCCTGGATCGTCATGTAGTTTAACTTTGCTATGTACTTATGTCATTACATGTCAAAGAATGTACTATTTAAATTTTCCTATCAGATTTGTACATCCATTTTTAAAGACAATATTAGAGTATGCTGTTTAATGATGATTATAGTAACTTGCATACGTATATTGTGTTTACATGCTAACGTGATGTGTGTTGGTGACACCTCCCCGATGTGAATATTTTTTTGAGACATATTTATTTTTCTGTTGAGGTATATCCTCACCAGACACTCTATAATTAGCCTATTGTTTGGCAATTTAATTAATTATCAGCGCATAATTCGTGCGTTTTGAGCCGCTTATCGCTTGCTCTTTGATATTGAAAAAAAAAAATATGTTCCACATTTTTTTTTTATCGGGAGGAGGTGGTGATATGTTGCGTGATAAATTCTCGCAACATCGTTTTATTTCAATATCTGTTTTATAACGCAAGGGCAACAACTGCTTGAAATCTATAGTCACTTTTCTCGGTAAGCATTTGTCTTCTCGCGTTAGTATCGAATGCAGTTAACTTTTGAGCTGTGGTCATTTTTGCGCTGGACTGCGCATGACTTGTCTTGTTGTTTGGTCGATCGGTTTCCGCCCACCACTAGTGGGAGTGAGCGATTTGGAATGGCGAAAGAGATGCCTCGTTGAAGAGGGGATCTCCGCTTTTTTTTTGTTCTGTCAGGGATGTGTAGTCCTCTTATGGATATTTCGTTTAGTCGAGATAATACCTCTAGTGTTTTCCCACATGTCGGGAGGCGTGATATTTCTGTGTATTTCATGAAAGCAAGGTAAATTGACTTTTTCATTAACTCTATCGATTTTGGGTCGTGAGCGATTTCGATTCATAGCCTGTCTCCGAAAGTCGTCGTCACGAGATGTTCTTTCCCAGCTCACATGTCGCTGCATTGTACTGCATCGGTTGATGCAGGTTCCAAGGACCATTACTTGCTACTTTGTTAAATGAACTAGGTTTAGAAAACCTTTATTATCTAGAGGATATTCTTGAGGACATTATTTATACTTCGGCAGACGTGTCTGTCTTGCTGAAGTCAAACTAAGGAGAGTGAACTGATCTCATACATCTGGTTATCTCCTGGCTGTTATAGAAAAGGATGGAGTTGTTCATCTGACTACATTTACAGCACTTTGAAATATAACATGCATCTGACTCATCATTGTAATGCTGTCTACCGTTTATTGCTGTATTGAATGTTGCTGTGATAATGACTGTTTGATGTGCCTACACATTTGCGTAACCATTTTGTCACTGTGGCGTCCACAATAAATAATGAAGAAAAACGTCAACGGCTGTTTTCAAGACTCATTGACTTTATACGTCGTGAGTTTACTGACGTCCTATGTGGATTGCCCTGTTATTGTTGCATGTTCCGTACATATACTCGAACAGCAACCAACACAAAACATGTTGCCTTTGCGCAACAAACATTTTCAAGCAAAGTTTCTTATTTGCATCATAACAAATAATAATAATAATAATAAATGCTTTAAGCGCCAAACACGGCGCATAAGGCAGAAACCAGTGCTCTCCAGGTTGTTCGTTGTGACGCCACTCCTCTTAGCTCTTGCACATTATTTAGGCCCAACGTTCTTCCTTCTCTTATTATTGTTCTTCTGAGTGTTTCTTTTGGTCTTCCTTTTTTCCGCTTACACTCAGGAACCCAAGTGAGCGCCTGTAGTGGTATTCTGTTGTTTTGCATTCGTAGGACATGACCGATATATGACCATCGTCTTTTCCTTATATAGTCGGAGACATATTTCTGCCTAGAGTCTTCTCTTATTTGTCGATTAGTCTTGAATTCTTTCCAACTGATGTTCATGAGTTTTCTAAGACATTTGTTCTCGAATGTATTCAGCTTGTTCTCCAATGATTTTGTTATTTTCCAACTCTCACAGCCGTATGTTAACACTGAGATAACATTTGAATTAAACAGACGAAGCTTGGTATGTATATTCAATGATCGTAATTTCCAATTGTTAGATAATCTATTGAAGGCGCTAGCTGCCAAAGCAATTCTAGTATGGATTTCTCTTGTTGTGTCACCATCCTGAGTCATTTTACTGCCTAAATAATTGAAACTTTCAACTTTCTGTAAATAACAAATAGGAATGTCCTTTTTATGGCCTCCATATATATTCTTCATATAAATCACATTGCTCTGGCCTCTCGGAGAATTTTTTCACATAAACCATATTTCAATTAACATAAAACACATGTTTGTGGCTGCAAGGAAATTCTCTAACAAAAATCATTTTCTGCAGCCTCCGTGCGTATTTTTCATAAATACCATATTTCTGTTAACATAAATCACATGTCTATGGCCTCCATGGATATTCTCTTAATATAAAGCACATATATGTGACCTCTAGGGATATTCTCCAATATAAATCACATGTATGTGACCTCCAGGGAAATTCATCCCATAAACTACATTTGTGTTAACATAAATCACATGTGTGTGACCTCCAGGGATATTCGTCCCATAAATGACATTTGTGTTAACATACATCACATTTCTGTGGCCTACATGGATATTCTAGTATTATTGTTTGTTTATTAATTTGTTGTTCATAAGTGTATTTCCATCTGTCTGCTGGTTTTTTCCATGCGCGTGTCTCTTCTACTTCTTACCTTCTTACTCATTCTTGAGACCGTTGGTAGCTTTGTCGTCACTTATCCTAAATTTCTTATTTTATCAGCTTCTCTTTCACATCTCCTGCTGTCTACCCAACCAGATGTATGTTTTCAATGCCTTACAAAACGTCTAGCTCCCGACTGTTACGTTTACGAATGAAATAACCTAATTACACCCCCCTACCCCACTTGTTTTTTTTTTCTTTTAATCCGTCTTGGAAGAAAAAGATTTAAGAGTTCACACACACACGTACACACATATATCTCCCGCAATCTGAGAAGCACCGTACACTTCAAATCTGATAATAGAGGCTAGATTTATTGTTCACCTCAAGGATAGCCTCACGTGCGGGTAAAGCTAGTAGATTAAATTTACGAGAACACGTATCAAAGTGTAAACCCCGTGTAGCTCCCGAAGACTCTCTGCGGACACAGCGAAAATATAGGACTACTGCACCCCTAGGTATGTCGTGCCAGGCGTTTAATATGAGATTGTGCATTGGAGTGGCAAGCTCGACATGTAAAACAAGTGTTAACAGAAACCATCACTATACGAACTTGTGATTGCTTCGTGTAATCTTCCTGCAAGTGGGCTACCTACAGCGACGGCCCCATGCTCCGTAAGGAACGCGAAAGAAAATTATGATACTGCAATTTTCCGGTCTAACGCTGTTCGAATAGCGCTTTTTTCGATATTACGCTGTTTCGATATAACGCTGTTTGTCTTTTATGCCATATTTCTATTATTAAAAAAGTGATCTTTCGCTGAGCGCTAAACTCAATCGGAAGCAGGAATATAACTTTCATACACTCATCATTCATTCAGGGCGGTGGGATGACCTAGAAGCATTGTCATTTTTAGCATAATGAAACATGGCCCCAGACTGGAATGCAGCTCTATAGTAATACGTAACTTAAAACAAAATCGTTATTGCTACAAAGTGCTTCACGAAGAGGAAAAAAAGGTGGCAAAGCAAGTTCCGATCTTTTTTTCTTTCTTTTTTTTTTTTTTTGTTTGGTTGTTTTTGAAAGTCTCCTGAATATCTTCTGCTCCCATTGACCAAATAGTCATGCCTTTTACATCTGGAGCCAGAAAAAACGTCAAGACCTTCAGTGCCTTCTGCTAACCAGTCGTCTGATGATGAAGACAGCTCTGCCGTGACAACTGTAGCCACGACAACTGTAGCCACGACAACTGTAGCCACAAGCGATGGAAGTAGTAGTGATTAAAAACCTTTCATATTTTTGTGTATATACAGTAAACACAAAGATAAAGGTAGTCCCATAGCAGATACTACAGTAGGGGAGTGAAGTGTTAGAGACTTCACTATACTAGGCCCAGCATCGAGAGGTGGGGTGACTAGTTCCCTTTCTCGCTGCCTTTTCCTTCCCTAACTCAAAGTCCCATTTACAGCTGGGTAGACTGGAGCGTGACGGTACAGTGACTCAAACACGGCACCTCTGCATTGAGAGATCAGCGCTCTAATCACTCTGCCAAACAGAAATGCAGTCCCTGCATAATATTGTATTTGTGTTCAGTATGTCTAATAATTAAATTAAATTATAACAAATTATAACTATTTCGTTTTTTAATCACTTTTTATTTAATTTTCATACAGCTTTCCTGGCCTTGGGAACAAATTACCGGTAATTTGATTACGATTAATTCTTATGGGGGAAATTAATTTTCGGTTAGCGCTCGAGTTTTCAGGGACGAATTAACAGCGCTAAGCGGCGGATTGTTGTATGACTTAATGTGACATCTGTTACAGGGTTCCCAGTTTGTAAAATAGTCTCGCAGGACGCACGAGATTCTTAGGTGTTTCTTTTAATCATTTACTGTTTTTTTTTAAATTCATTTCCTGTTTCTTTTTGATCATTTACTGTTTCTTTTATTCATTTCCTGTTTCTTTTATTCATTTCCTGTTTTTTTTATTTATTCATTTACTGTTTCTTTTATTCATTTACTGTTTATTTTAATCATTTACTGTTTATTTTAATCATTTACTGTTTATTTTAACCATTTACTGTTTATTTTATTCATTTACTGTTTCTTTTATTCATTTCCTGTTTCTTTTATTCATTTCCTGTTTCTTTTATTCATTTACTGTTTATTTTAATCATTTACTGTTTCTTTTATTCATTTACTGTTTATTTTAATCATTTACTGTTTATTTTATTCATTTACTGGACCACCTGCCTCGCTTTTTCCACCTTCCCACGGATGCAATCTTTTAGACATAAAATTACTTCCCTTGACCTGATGGTAGTTAACCTTGAAGTGATATGGAACTGAACATCTTCAGTGATTTTAATCACCGCTTTCTCTATCAAGTTGCGACACTACTGGAGATTAACAACTTTGCTTGAAATGTAGGAGATTAGAAAATTACTTCAAACGTGGCAGATCTGCAGTTTACTGATCACGTGATAGAGGGATATTTTTATAGACGTATATAAGAGTACAGCTTGTATAGACACGTTAGATATTTGTTTAACTCTGGAGTGTAGAGCTAAGAGAGACCGTACAATTTTTAATTTCTTCTTATTAATTTACTGTTTCACATGATCTCGTTCCCTTTTGCCTTATCCCCCACCCTTTCTGTCTAACGCATAAATTAATTAAACGCAAGAATTTTTCACTTGTATATGTATGTAAAATGCGTTTCGATGGGGAGACTTGTTTAAATAAAGAAGCCTCATGTTGAATAATTTCTCTATCTCATTTCCATTTGTGACGTGTATCGTCTCCTCAGCTCCGCAGTAGTGGTCCAACAATGGCCAAGTTTAGAGTATAATGACGGGGGTATTCAAAGGTATCAACCTTCGCTCAAGATTGCTCTTGGCAGAGATATAAATAGAATAATGGTGCTTCTATTTAAGGCCACCTCATAGGATGTTAAAGAAAAGCAAGCATAACAACTGAGATCATCTAAGCTGTGATGAACTTATATTCTCCCGCTCCTTCTATGAGTAAATTTTTACTCGTGGTTTTTGAGCCCCCAGCTGAAGGTGATTCAGCAACTATTAATTTTATAGCTGTATATATTTATGTATTTAACACAATATGAGTCATACGGGTGCATACATGCAATTCACGCAATATTTAAAGTTACAGATAAATATGTTTTATAATCACTTAGAGTTTAACAAGATTTAACATAAATAACTTGATTTAGAAAAAGAAACGATTATATTGATCATCCTTGGATGATTTATGTTGTGGCGGAAAACTTGTGAAATGTTAATTGATGTCGCTTGTTTGTCGCCTAGCGTCCAGTGTTGAGTCGGTTGGCGTCTGCTTCAGCCGCTGTTTGTTCCTACCGGTGTTTTGCACTGTACTTCTCTTCAATAGTCAAATCTGGTGGCTGTAACACGTCTCATGCAACACGTATGATGTAATCACATAGGTTGTCAAGCGTCTTCAAGCCCCACTTGATGTTAGTGTCTAGCATTGACTGCTGGCCACTTGAACCACAAACTTGACCCCAAAAACGAAGAGGAAAACAAAAGCCTCTGTTGAGTATTAGGTCCCTGATGTGAGCATCAGAAATTTTCCGCTTCCATCCATCACTTCCATCTTCCTCAGAATATTTTAATCTCCCTGAGTGTTAAGTTTAACCCCAGTGAGTCGAATGAAAGTGCTTTTGCTTAGCGGAAGATCAAAATTGCAATATATATATATATATATATATATATATATATATATATATAGATGTATATAGATATATATATATATATATATATATATATATATATATATATATATATATATATATATAATGTTTAGTGGTGGTTCATGTGTCAAGTTATTTACAGTGATGAGGTTGTTATGCTTGCTATTCTTTAAAATCCTGTCAGGCTTCTTTAAATAGAAGCATCGTTCTTCTACTTTATCTCTGCCAAGAGTAATATTGAGCGAATGTTGATAACATTGAAAACCCTCGTTACACTCTAAGTTTAGCCATTGGTGGACCACTACTGCGGAGCAGGGGAGACAATACTGTCACACTCTTCCACAACCCCATCCTGCATCACCCCTCAGTCAGTACCGTCTGTCTCTTGTGCTCTTTCTCCTTACTAACCGCATCACTGTGTCTCCACTTTGTGAAGTCTGGTTTTCTCATCATCTCATATCTCTTCGGATATGAATGCTTATACTATGCCCCTCCCTCCCTCCAATCTCATTAGGTTTCCAGTTCATTTTTAAACATATTTTATGCAGTTCGTTATTTTTATTGATTAATGATGTGTAATTTTAAAAAAATTGATTATTTTTATTGATTAATGATGTATAATTAAAAAAATTAACACCTTATCAATATCTTACAAGATTTTACACAAGTTAGAAAAAGTACATTGTCGCTGATTGATCGCTACATACATGATGATATTTAATATGACTGAATACCGTAAACACGGGTAACTTGTTATATTACTTTTTTTATTGTGCATTTAAATTAATTCCTAGGTACTGTCACGGGATTGCCTCCCCGTGCTTTGCAGTAGTGGTCCACTAATGGTCACAACGCAAGCGTATCTAAAAGTAGGTCGTCCAAGGTATCTATCTTCGCGCAAGATTACTCTTGGCAAAGATTTAGATAGAAGATGAATGGCGATTCTACCTTAGGAAAGCCTTCACAAGAAATTCCCAGAAGTCAAGAACAAACGCTGAGCAAATTTGTTAACTTTTTATCTGGTCTGTCGCCTTTTGTGAAGGGGTTATGCACTGATTCTGACCCGTCAAGCCCCCAGTTGGAATAATCCAACGAATGCCCTCTTATAAGTAATGGCTCTCTCTCTCTCTCTCTCTCTCTCTCTCTCTCTATATATATATATATATATATATATATATATATATATATATATATATATATATATATATATATTGTCGTAATTTTTGAGAAGATAGGACAGTTATTTAGGGTCCCGTACTAGCAGAGTTACTGGTGATAGCTATGTGAGAGGAAGATGTAAGAAATAGTTCCTGTTTCACGAGGAGAAATGGTGTAAGAGAAAGAACAGTCTTGGATTGAGTAATTGCTCTAATCCAGCCTATCTTTTACGACTCTATTTAAGGTAGACGCACTTTCTCACTTGTACCCAGTACGAGTCACACCACACTCACGTACACACAGTTTTGTGACAGTAATACGTACAGACGTGTAAACAAACTATGGATGACATATAAGGGCAGGGGTTTGACCAAACGATAGCTTAAGGTTTATTATGTTTATTTTTCACTAGAAATATCGCAACATCAAGAAAAGCATTACATCAATAAATTTTAGTTACATAAGAGAAATGAAGATATAAATCTAATAGGCCCTCCCTCTTGTATAGGGAAACTAGGAAAGAACCCGACAGAGGTAATTTACCCAAAAGATCAAAATAATTAACAATGGGGTAGGGGGTATTCAGGACGGGTAAATAATAAGTCCTTAATGTAACCTATCATGTGAACACTCAGCTTAGTGAGAGAAAAATTTAAAGAAGATGGTATAATAGTAGTAACTTAAGAAATAAATTCTTTCGTTCCGTTCACTCACTACACACATACAGTGAGCTCACTATCAGATTTGCTTACCCCTCTGCTGCTGCTGCAAACATTCCATGAAATTAATCAAACAGGTATTTAAGACAATTAAGAGTCCTATTATTTCTCCAGTTCAGCCCCAGACTCTCCGTTTAGGCAACTGCTATTTTTTTCGGGAGTCGCTGAATTGGTGCGTTGATTATGTTTTCCTGGGTATTCCTCTTCTTACTGCATGTATTGGTTTGGGATAAGTTTTTCTAGGTGGTGGCACTGTCCTGGAAATTTATAAGTTAATATAGTTTTCTGGTGTGGTCAAGCCTCCAGTGACGGTGACTCTCTCTGTCGTAATGAATGTGTACAAAACAGAATGTTACTCCTAGGCTGTTCTCGGAAGGAAATAGCTGAGTATGACCCGTGAATTTTCTCTGTATAATTTGGTGGTAGGAAAAACTATACTGTCATATGGATTTGTTTTTTTTTTAATTAGTGCTGTAAGTTCTGCCACATCAGGCCAGTAATATTTATATGTATCTAGATAGAAAAAATCTTCTGGAATAGTCCTGTTCCAGTTAACATTTAAAATTTAAATTGTAGTGTTCTGGTTATTTAACCACTCTCATGGATGGAGAAGGTGGACCGCATCGGGTCTCAAACATCAGATTCACCAACAATGTCTGTATGTTTAGGAACATATAACTGTAATGCCATAAGACATAGGGCCATAAAACTCTAAAACCGCTGGATCGCAAAGGTATGACCAATCTATACGAAAAAAGAATAGATAACAGGTAATCATACTATAATCATATCCTAACACACGCGTTTAGGTAAGACCTGTAAATCACTCCGGCATTTAATTATATATATATATTTTTTTTAAAAACCGAGTGTCTAGCTAATATATCGCTTTTACACTAGATATGAACACTAGTCACTTTAAAATTTTACACCAGATGGAAATAGAAATTAAATCGCGTTCTCTAAATTATCCACCGCCGAGCGTCTATTAATTAATTTAAAGCATCTCTTACTGAGGAAATAGCGAGTAGTTAATTTTACGTTTATAGCTGGTAAACTTTGCTATACGTTATTTAATTAACACAGACCAAAAAACCCAGTGACATATAATGGAAACACTTTAACAATTAAACCACTACAAACTCTAATATATTATTACCGCAGCACAGAAAAAAAGAATTAATCTCCACGTATATAAGTAAGTCAAAACTGGTAGTCTGGCTCTCATATGCGAGCTAGGTACTTTCTTCAAAATCTCTGACGCTACTGATAACTTAGTTTTAAGAAACTGCTATATATTAAATGGATGAAAATCGTTAGCTACATGTGAGATTTTTCCCCTCTGCCCGTTTCTGGGGGATTTCTGCGGTGAATCCTGAATGAAGGCTATTTTTCACGGTTTCGCCGACCGTAGATTCATTTTGCTAGCGCTCGGCGCCTTTAAAGTCCCGTCTACTCGGTGAGCAAATTTTGTCTCCTGGACGCGAACAAAGGGATAGACGTCGGCAAAATGGTTAAAGCCCTTTTGCATTCGCTTACCTCCCCCTTTATTCTGCAACACCGTCCCTTTCTCTCTAATGAAAGAATGACAGTATATGAATCTAAATATCTGCTTAGATAGCACGTGAACAGAAAACAGGTAGGGGTGGCTAGCGAGAGAGGTATGGCTTACACGTACTTAACTTGCATGCTTAATTAGGAAGCGAGGGAAATCCACGTGGAATCGAGTTGATCGAAAAAGAATGAGGGATGCTGATGAGAATAAAGTGCATCGATCATGGTGCTCAATTTTCATCTGTCACACATATTTATCAAGAAAAATTGGCTCATACGTTTGCTTTCGTACAAATAAACTGAATCAACTATTATTGTTTAGTTTAAAATAACATACAACAAATTTAATAGTCAATTAGTTCAACAAGTTAAAATAAGGATTAAATGGGGTGAAAGTTATATTAAATTTTTTTCCTTATTGAGGTTTTGGTATGGCTTGACTAATACTGTCCGTATTTTTCTGTAGCCTGTTACACACAACTTCAGCTGAATTTTGCAGCCGTGGTTTCCGTCACTTCTTTTTGGTGATGAGTACACTTCTCCACATAATTCGTCCACTGTATGCGGTTGGTAGTGATACTCTACTCTCACACTAGTGGCGTAGGAACTTCAGTACTTAAGTCTGATGTCTTGTAACCACGAACTGTGACAAATTAGAAATAAACAAATGCCTCAGTACATTTGCTGTCCGCAAACTAACAGGCCCATTTTCATGCGTTCCACCCACGCATTTTAACCTCTCAGAAGAATTAAATTCCCGAGCACACAATGTAACTCAGGGAATATGATGAAAATTCACCAATATCCTTCTGTGTATTAGCTAGGAAATTGCGTCTGGAGTGCATGAATAATGCTTTGCCTGAATTACAATTAAAAAGGTATATAAATCTCACAAAATGATTCTATACACTTTAGGCACATGTGATGTAATTATCACTCATTACTCGTCGCTACTCCCGTCGGGGTCTAGGTCATCTCTGCTGTCGGATTTCCCCGCACGACTAGTCAGAAACAATCACCAGCTCTTGCAGTAGTGATTCATGAATATACTATTTTCATATGTTGAGGTTGCCAGCCTCATATATAACCACTTAGCAAGAAACCTGTAGAACTTACATTAGTGAATAATTTGTTTACACTCACCCCAAAATTTTGGGAATACACACGTCTCCTGGCACAGATTTAGAATGGACCCACAGCCCTGTAGTTAGATGCTGTTCGAGTCACTTAAGTCTGAGAAATTCCTCTTATGACGGGTGAAACACTTGGTCTGGAAATCTTAAATTCCTCTTATAACGGGTGAGACACTTGGTCTGGAAATCTATAATTCCTCTTATGACGGGTGAAACGGCCTGGAAATCTATAATTCCTCTTATGATGGGTGAAACACTTGGTCTGGAAATCTATAATTCCTCTTATGACTTCTTGTGATAGAATTCTCAAGTTTCCAGTCTTGTATTAAAATGGCGGGTTTACTTGTGAATTCCAAAGTTGCCCAATACTCGATCTGGTACTTATAGTTGTGGAATTGTAAGTCCTATCCTCTTTCTCCTGGCTTGTAGGAGGTGTTTAGTTGACGCTGCGATGCAGTCTGTCTGTGTTGTGTGCTGTGATTCCGAGTTTGTTAGATTATATCTCACAATCCTTAGTTTCAAATCTCAGCTGTGTTTCCGCCGAAAGTTCCAATCAAATCATAGTCGATTCTGGTGAACCAATCCAATCTATCTAGCACTGATTGGGTGAGGAAATTTATCATTACTCATCCCACGTGTATTTGAAAATATTAAATTTAATATACAAGCGTAGCCTCTTACACAGTATATCGTTACATAAGACTTCCGGCACACCTCTGTTTATCAGA
Organism: Oreohelix idahoensis; assembly: GCA_024509875.1. Taxonomy (NCBI): domain Eukaryota; kingdom Metazoa; phylum Mollusca; class Gastropoda; order Stylommatophora; family Oreohelicidae; genus Oreohelix; species Oreohelix idahoensis. The sequence continues at coordinate 229,047 of JAMPIV010013853.1, read as the reverse complement.
ATAATCTGCGTGCCTACGCCAGACAGATGTCTAGATAGCCCGTGTGGTCTTCTTTCATCTGATCACAATACCGGCTTGTGTCAACACGATCAGCCGCTTCCCAATTTGGTCAAATGTTTGACGGACACGTTACCACAGGTGTTCAGACGGATTAGGTGATAAAATATTATCGCTGGCCGGGTCACCAAACCTGGCGAATCGTAACAACAGTCTGGGAGTGGAGTGTGAAACAATAAGATACGCATTGCGCCCATAACAAATACTGCCATAGGGGAGTGGCGTGTTAGAGAATTCACCATGCTATGTCCAGCATAGAGCAAAATAGTGAAAATAACGAATGAAAAGGCATGATTTATGCCAAATAAAAGCTATGAGTGAGAAAAATGAAGACAAAGAAAAGATACTGCAGAAGGGTTGAAGGTGTGAGAGATCACACAAAAGGACACGTACAGACGTGTCGTCGCAGGTACACGTGAGAATAATGAATTGATACAGTATACAAGTTGAGAGAAAGAAAGTGTATAATGTTGGTCGGGCTTGCGGATCTAATTCTCGGCCCTTTGAAAATAAAAGTTCCTTCTTCGTTTTCTTCTTCCCATATCTTATCTGTCTTTTATGCTCTCTCGGTCTCTCCTTATCTCTCTATCTCTCTCTCTCCCTGTGCTCTGCCCTGTATAGAAGTAATCTATATGATGTCTTGATAACTTCCATAAAATTATGCATAAAAGATAAGTGCTTGAAGTAAACATAGATAATGTCTCTTACATGAAAAAAAGAAAAGAAAAGAAGATACGTAGCAACTCAAGATGTGATGATGATGATGATGATGATGATATAATCCCTTTAGCTGTGAGCAGGTAGCTCTTGACAGCCCATTGCCTCTCTGACAAAGGTGCAAGTCTTCCTCAGTTGCTGTGATGATGTGTAGAGTGTATTGTGGATGGTTGGGTTCGATGGAAGTAGTTGGCGTCGCAGGTCTGTTAGTCTTGGGCACTGTAACAGCAGGTGTTCAACTGATTCCTCATGGTGGTGGCAGTGCCTACAGTTTGGTTCACGTAGTGGGTCTATTCTATTTAAATGTTTATTGACAGGGGCATGGCCTGTTCTCAGCTGGAAAATTAGACTCTGATCTCTTCTTTTCAGTTGTTTAACTGGATCTTGAGGATTTGGTTTAGCTTGATGTTTGAAGAATGGCCGCCCTGTCTGGGAGGAAGCCCATTGGTTTAGCCATTCTTCCCTATAATTGTTTCTCAGGATCTGTTGGCAGGTTTGCAGTGTGGTACTTGATGGGAACTGGGGCAGTGCTGCTCCTCTTTTGGATAGTTTGTCGGCTTTTTCATTTCCTGGGACTCCGACATGCCCTGGGATCCACTGGAGTGTAACTTCGACGCAATAGGAAGTGAACAGTTGGTCAATAAATCTACAGATGTTATTAATATTAGGGGACATTTTGCTTTCTAGGGCTTGGAGTGCTGATTTTGAGTCTGAGAATATAACAATATCCTCAGGTGGAGTGATGCCACTTTCAAAGTCTGAGATTATCCGGCACAATGCTTTTTCTAGTGCTGTTATTTCTGCATCATAGCTGGAACAAATTTCTCCGCAAGGGCCAAAGATGCAAGGGTGGTCTTCTGGGTGCTGGTTGGGGTATTTTATCACTGCGCCATATCCAGCATTGATGGTAGCTTTAAATGCAGATCCATCTGTGTAGACATGGATGATGTCTTGTGGATATGAATCTATAGTTTCTAAAGCGATGGTTTTCAGTAGTGGTCCTAGAGTGTTCTTGTCTGCTGAGGGGTCAGAGAGTTCAGTTCTTACTATGGGAGTAGTTGCCTGCCAACAAGGTGGTTCATTATTGACAGTTACCATCGGCTTTCTAACTGCTGGTAGGTGGTGTTTGATGCTAGCTTCTTTTGCATTTTTAAGAAAAGATGTCTTTTGTATTCTGTGTTTTTGGTGCCACTGCTCTATCATTTTCCTATTCTCCTCCTTTGTGTCCATTCTCAGATACCTTTCGTATGTTTCCACTGCTGAACGTTCTCTTCTTAGGTTTAAGGGTTCAATATTGGTGTTGATTTCGCATGCATCTGTCGGCGTTGTCTTCATGGCACCACTTATAAACCGTAGAGCGTGATTTTGGACTTTGTCTAGCTTTTGTAAGAGGCTTTTACTTGCAATAGTTTGGAGGGGGAGCGAGTAGTCAATTACTGGGCGCACATATCCAGTATAGAGTTGGCGTAATGAGTGCTGGTCTGCTCCCCACCCACAGGAAGAAAGGTGCTTAATGAGCCTGAGTCTTGTGGATGCTTTCTCAATCAGCTTGTCTATGTGGGGTCTCATGGTAAGTCTACGGTCGAGCTCGACTCCAAGATATCTCGGGCATTCTTCATATGCTAATTTCTCTCCATTCATCCAGACCTCGATGTTGTTCTCATTAACTCTCTTGTTTAGACTGAACAGGCCATACACAGTTTTCTCTACATTGATTTCAAGTTTCCAGAACTGGCAGTATGCAGAGATGGTTGTCAGGTTTTTGTTCATATTTTTGGTGATGGTTTGGAGGTATTTTCCTTTTGTCCAGATGACTAGGTCATCAGCAAATAGTGCTTTTTGGCAGGTGATGACATCTGGGAGGTCATTTATAAATATAAGAAACAGTGTACAACTTAGTGCCGATCCCTGAGGCAGTCCTTCCTCCAGGGTTCTTTGTTTTGATGTTGTTCCACTGAATGTTGTTTGGATTGTTCTGTTGTGGAAGAAACCTTTTAACCAGTTGTACATTCGCCCTGATATTCCCATTCTTCGCATTTTGAAGAGGAGGCCTATCCTCCAGACTCGATCATAGGCTTGTCTAAGATCAATAAATGTTGCAAGCACATTTCTTTTTTCTTGGAAGGCATCACCTATCTCTTGGGTGAATCGTATCAACTGATCCATTGTCTGTTTGTTTCTTCTAAAACCTGACTGATTGGTGTTTAAGATCTTATTGCTTTCTAGCCACCAATATAGCCTTTCATTTATCATCCTTTCAGTGATCTTGCCTAGGTTTGATGTCAAGGAGATCGGTCGATAGCTTGTTACTTCATTGGATGGTTTGTCCTTCTTAAGGACTGGGATGATATTGGCTTTTCTCCAGTCTGTTGGTAACTTGCCTTCTCTCCAGGTCTTGTTAATGAGGTCAAGGATGGTGGAGAGTTCATAATTTGAGAGGTTTGAGATCATCTCGTTAGTGAGCCGATCAGGTCCAGCAGCTTTTCCTTTCTTGCATTTTTTTAGGGCCATCTTGAGTTCTGAAAGAGTGAAGTTCTTTTCAAAGACCTCACAGCTAGCTGTTGGTTGTTTCTCCATCATTTTGGTGAGTGATCTGATAGCACTGTCAAGTCTCTTGCGTGGTTGTTTTTTTTTTACGTTAGCAAAGTGCTTATTGAAGGCTTCTGCTTTCTGTGCATCCCTTGTTAGTGGTGGTTCAGTGCTTGTAATGATGGGTTCAGGGTTTTTCTTTCTTTTAATTCCTGAGAGATTTGATATGAGGCACCATGCTTTCTTTCCGTCTTTCCGCAAGTTTAACTCTCCACATTTCTTAACCCATGTTTCTCTTTTTGCTTTTTTGCTCAGACGTTTAACTTTTGCAGTTAGGCGGTTATAATTTGCTTTGTTGGCGGGGGTTGGGTGTTTCTCAGCTTGCCGTCTTGCTTTTTTCCTCTCGTTTACAGCAGCCTCCAGTTCTGTACTCCAGTAAGGTTTAAACTTTCTCCTACATCCTCGTGGAATGGCTTCTTTAGCAGACTGCAGTAGTGCTGTAGTGATTTTACTATATACCTTGTCTATGTCTAGCGTCATGTCGATGGCCTCGAATCGTTGTCGTACTTGTCTCCTGAAGAAATGCCAGTCTGCCTTTTTGTAGTTCCATGGGGGTGATGTTAAGCAATTTCTTTTTATTTCCCTGGTGTTTGTGATCTCAAGGAGGATGGGTCTGTGGTCACTTCCGATGTCGTCGAGCACTCTAACTGAGCAATGTGGGTGGATATCCGCTGTTACTAGGGTGAGATCTGGTCTGCTTTTTGTTCCACTGGCGCGGTGGAGCAATGTTGGTGGGGTGTGAGCATTCTGCAGTAGGATGAGTGTGGTAGTGTTAGTGAGTTCTTCTATAGCTACTCCTGTTGGGTTCCTGTCTGTGTAGCCCCACAGAGGTGAATGACCATTCATGTCACCAGCAATGATCATTCTCCTCAAGTCCGTGGTCTGGAAAGGCTTCAGAGCAAGGTGTGGTTTTGGCGGGTTGTAAATGTTAAAGATTTTCAATGGCTTTCCACCACTCCAAACTACCACTTCCTGTAGATCTGTTTCGTCATTGGTTTCAAGAGCGGAAACCTCAGCCTGTGTATCATTCCGGATAAGTGTCACTAATCCTTGACATTTTATACACTTGCACTGGTACACTGTATAGCCTGTGATATGGAAGGAGGTGTCTTTTGGTAGCATTGCTTCTTGGATAACTGCAACATGGATTTTTAGGTCCAGTAGAAGCTTGGTTAGTTCAAGTATTTTGTTTCGGATTCCTGATATGTTGAGTTGGAGGATGCGTAGTGAGTCTGTGTTATATATATTATTATTACTGGTAGTATACTTTTCACTACCCTCCCCAGGTACCGAAGGGCAGCGCGGGCCTTGATAACCGAGGCGACACCCGAGCTCGTATAGAGTCTGTTGTCTTAGAGGCATGTTCATGATTTCAGGGGGGGGGGGGGGGGGGGGGGGGGGGGGGGGGGGGGGGGGGGGGGGGGGGGGCGGGGTGGTATGGATGCATTTTTCAGTATCCCCGAAGGGAGGCAGTCCAGTGTATCAGTATCCCAGGATCGTCACGTCCTGCCAGAAAAATAGCATATACATCTGGGTCAGCTAATTCATCATTCTTCAGTCAGCTTTGCCAACCCTTCTGCAGTGATGGTATATCTGGCGTTCCCCGCCACCTAGGAGGCTGTCACAGAGGGACAAAGGTGCAATGTCCGCTGGCCTGCATCTCTTCGTCATCCATGGGGATTATTGGATAGGAGACAAACAGTGAAGAATGAGGCAAGAAAGCATTTAACCCATGAAGTGGGGGTGGATTGGTGCAGACCAGAGCTTGTACCACTCGCCGGTGGGTTCTGCATCTACACCTATAGGGTTCCACCAACTCCACAGCCCTTTTGTCTGGCCCCTCACCAAGGACCTGTCCGGCTTGGGTGACCCTGCCAGGAGTAAAACTCCCGCCGGCATAGCTCCCGGGATCATTGAGGCACTCAAGCTCTCCAATCAACGGCAAGGTAGGCTTAGGTGTGGAGAGAACTCAAGATGTAGATGAGACTCTGAAAGACAAAAAAAAAGTAAAAAAGAGAGAGAGCGAGAGAGAGAACGAACGAACGAACGAACTTTATTTTCAAAGGGTTGAGAATTGGGCACGCAGGCCCGTCTGACATTCTGCCCTTCCTTTCTCTCGTCTTTTATACTGATTTCACTTATTCTCACATACATTTTACCCATCAATGTCAAGGAATTCAACGCTGTAAAGGTAAAATAATAGCATACTCACATTCACAGTATCTAATTATAAACATGAAATAAAATATGTTGAAAAGTACAAACTAAGTATTACCATGAAACAAAATATGTTGAAAAGCACTAACATTATCATTAAACCTACATTCGATATTATATCATTTGTTCGGAAAAATAATCACATGAGGGGGGCAGATAATCAGAACTCATAAAGTATTCGAAAAGTTTACGATTGTATGAATAGGGACTGAGGTTGTTATGTTTTAGATAATGTGGAAGATAGTTCCAAAGATGAGCAGCAGAGTAAGCTAAGCTTTTCTTGAATAAGTCAAGCCTAGGCTTGGGCACTTGTATTTTGTTAAGGCGTTGACTGCGTCTTTCATTGTATTTGAACATTGGCCACAGATTTGTTGGAGCATTCTGTGACAGGATTTTGTGAACAAATTTAGCTTTGTTGAACAGAAAGCGCTTTCTTAGAGGCAGTATTTTGAGATCTTCATATAGATCTACACACTGTGTTTGGCAGTTGTCAGAAACTAGACGCACTGCACGCTTTTGTAGTGAATGGAGTCTTTTTGTTTTGGACATAGAACAACCATCCCAGATTGTGGAGCAATAGTCAAGGTTTGTTTGTATGTGAGATATATAGAACAATTTTCGTGCATCTTCATCTAGGAAATGTTTGATTTTAGCTAACTGGTAAACTTTCTGTGCCGTTTGCTTGGTCAGTGCATGTACATGTGAGTTCCAATTTAGCTGCTGGTCAATGACTATTCCTAGAGTTTTATGTTCATTAACGTTTTCAACTGGTGTGGTACCAATGTAGATCTGAAGTGTTGTTTTCTCTTAATTTTGTAATTTTTGTCTAGTGGATATTAACATGCACTTTGTTTTAATTATATTTATTAGCACGCCATTTCCGATGCTCCACTTAATCAGATTATCTGTATCTTTTTGTAACGATAGTTCGAGTGTGTTGCAACTTGTATCACTCGTGTAGACAGTACAGTCATCAGCAAATAGGTCACAGGATGCGTGCTCGACGTGTAGTGGAAGGTCATTAATGTATATGGCAAAAAGTAGAGGCCCAAGTATAGAGCCATGAGGAACGCCGGTATTTATTACGGTTGGGTTTGAACAAAAGTTATTGTAAGAAACTACATGTTTTTGTGGTAAAGTGGGATGATATAAATATTTATAGGGGACTTAGTGTACTGACTGAGATCAGCTGTGAAGGTATCTGTATCTAGTAAGTGTGGTGTATTACAGATGACCTTACTTGCTACCACATTTAGACCTCAGTCAGACCTATTCTGGAATATTGTGATGACTACGTTGAATGTCTAGGGTTATGATAATGATGAAGTGTATGTTCACAACAACCAACTGACAGATAAACAATTTAATTTAATCCACAATACTTTACAACACTATGACACTCACATACATAGAACACTCTATAAGGCTATTTTAATAAGTCAAGGGTAACTTTTAAAAATATGTATTAATTCCTTCAAATATTAAATATCCTGATTCAACTACAAAGTGAACCAGGAATCACAATCAAATGTAATCACAAGTTGTATGTACACAATTTATAGATAGGATCTTTGTATTGCCATATATTTTTATTGCAATTTGTGTGTAAGTTGTGCTGTAGTACTATGAGGTAATACTGGCTTTTCAAGCTAGGTGGTTGTGTGTCATCATGACTTCAAGTGTTTGTTTCTCGTGCAAATAATATTGGGAAGGTTCACAGTTTCTTTTTATTTGGAACAAATAATGTCCCTCTAGATTTAAGGTAAAGTCACTTTTAGTGGGGGTATACACAAGATTGAGCTGCTCTGGCCACGAACTCTTAACTTCTGTGTGGGCGGCAGGAAACAGTCTCCTCTGCTCGCTTGCTTCACCGTATCCTTGAGAAACAACACTGGTCGTTATCTTGACCAAGGAGTATGCTATCAGCCTCTGGATTCAGCAAACTCAGACCAGGTGCTGCTTTAATAGTTTCGTACCACGGTCCCTGAAACAAGAAGGTTGTACCTCCTACTTCAGAACTAATTTATAATCTATTTCCACACTGAAAACATAACAAACACCGAGTTCAGCGCGGTAGGCCAACTGCTAGCTTCTCATGTAACAGTATACACCAGTATTCCTCTCCCTAATGGTTACAACGCCTCTGCAATTTCAGCATTATTTCCTTATATTCAATAAGATAGGTGTCATAGTACTATTTGGCAATCTCATATATGCCTATGAAGTTATACTCCTCTCCGACAAGTTTTGTTCCTGGGGGAGCAATATCTAGGCTTTTCCTCATGGTTGCTACTGAACTACACACAGACAGACATAATTTATCGATTCACATTCAATTTTCATCTAAAAGATATCAAATATGTCAAGCTTACCACAATTCATGAAATATTAAACAAATACGTTGACTGGCGATGAATTATGGCACAATTCCGATCTGCCTCTGTCCCAGGCTTTTATTTAGAAAAATATGAGCTGGATCTCAACGCACTTGCTTCTCAGTAAGTTTATTTTCACAATGTGGCACTGAACAGACGCTCCTAATTGACTATATTAAATGGTCTAGCCAATAAGACCATGTTTACAAAAGTATTTGAAAAAAAGTACCCTTCCTACCGTTTCCCGTAACAACCAAAAATAGTATCTGCAATCGACTAATCATGTTTAGGCTTACATATTCTTCTAGCCAATCAAATCGGATTTAACTTGTTGGCCTATTTCCCGTAAAATAGTGGTTTCAAAACATGCCACTGAGCAAATATGATTTGGTGCTGTCAGACAACCTCACTATTTTATTTTGGCTATAATTTGTTAATTCCTAGACTATTTGCGTAACACTTAACATATTCTTTGTCAGCAAGTCCTAAGGAACCCAAATATATAAATTTAATGGAGCTAAGTGGCTGCGTTCAAAATATGTATTTTCTTCTAGGATAGTCGTGCTGTTACCACCTCCTCACTTCCATACTATGGGGTGTCTTCTGTACTGTCAGGCTAAAGTCAGGATTTCAGACGTAAAACAGTATTGGGTCATGTTTCCTAATAAGCATTAACCATGTTTTTAAAACCTAACCGTGTATTGGTAGTGTTTTTTGTAACTGTTTATTTGAAAAAGTTAGTGCTTCATGCCTTACGCGTGGGATTGGCGTTACTATTAATCGCGAGACTGTGGTAGTATTGCATGCGTTCCTCCGTTCAGCCTCTCTCTCTCTCTCTCTCTCTCTCTCTCTCTCTCTCTCTAAGTCCGTCTGTCTTTTCATTACGCAGTGTATATAATGACATTAATGCTAGTATTTATCTAGGTCATTAAGCAGTGTGCGTATCTCAAGGTTTTCTAAGAAACAAAGTACCAGTTTTATTTTTAGAAACACGTGTATGCTGCTGTAGGCTTTACTAGTAAACGTGAAAGCGTTACAATTATGCAGACGAAGTAGAAAAAGGGGGATTTTGTACGCCATGGTGACAGCACTGGTCTTTTACCATTCTTCTTTCCTTTTATTTAATTAATTCGTTAGGCTTTACATTTACTATTTAATTTATATATGTGGATTTAGAATGTCTCACGACAGTTTTCTGTCTGACAGGAATGATTTAATTATCGTCACTAGTTGAAGGTTTACTTTTGATGTTTCTAGTTTTCTAATTAAAATAGCGTGATCTATCATATCAAATGCTTTTTTAAGTCTACAAAAACTGCCCCACATATGATATCGTTATTAATATTTTTAGTGCCAGTTGTCAATCATCTTAGTCAGAGCTGTGTGACATGAATGTTTAGGTCTAAACCCCGACTGACTATCAATTAGCAAGCCGTTGTTAACTAGGTGTTGTAATGTTATTTTATGTATGTGTTTTTCTAGTGGTTTGGATAGCGATGATATTAAGGAGATTGGCCTATAGTTACCAAGGTTATTATTGTCGGAAGAGCCAGGTTTTAAAGACAGAGAGAGAGAGAGAGAGAGAGAGAGAGAGCGCAGATATAAAATGAGGTCAGCATAGTCTTTGATCTGTACAGGTGCTGATATTTTCCAAAATAAATACTAGCGACCTAGTGGCTAAGCGTTTTGAGTCGGGAGTCGCCACGTGGTAGCGTCATGCTCAATTCTACCCAGCTGTAAATGGATATCTGGCAGTGCTCTAGAGACAGCGAGCACGGGATTGGTCATCCAGTCTCGTTAAGCTGGACTTAGTTTAGCGAAGTTTAAAACACTTCACTTCCTTACTGCAGTATCTGCAAAGGGATTTCCTTTACCCTTTTAGTGTAATGTACATCGGCAAGCCACATGATGATTACTTAGTAATAATTTAAACTCAGCCATGCAAGATGTATGATCTTCTGTTAAGGTATAAAGAAGACATAGAATGACCTTGAACTGACAAACAATAACTCCTTTTGTGTGTCGTATTCTTCATGTTTCTAGGGTTGCTTCGTCTCCTGAGTTATTGCTTCTGTTTTAGCTCTATTTCTTTCTCTGTTTGTGTGTGTGTGTCTGTGTTTTTACGCTTTTATTTAATTTCATTTAAGCATTGTTTGGATGTTTCAAATCTTTGATTTGTTGGTTCACTGTGTTTTAGATTATCTAGAAAGCTGAAATTTTGCACACGACCTTCTATCGTACTACGTTTTAGACTGTGACGTACACAAAATTGGGAACATGATCACATAACTTGGTGACGTACTTAGTATTTGTGAACATGATCACCAAACTTGATGACGTACATACAATTGTGAACATGATCACAGAACGTGGTGACGTAAACAAAGTTGTGAACATGATCACAGAACGTGGTGACATTTACAAAATTGTGAACATGATCACAGACCTTGATGACGTACATAAAATTGGGAACATGATCACAGAACTTGATGACGTACATAAAATTGTGAACAAGATCACAGAACTTGATGACGTACATAAAATTGTGAACAAGATCACAGAACTTGATGACGTACATAAAATTGTGAACATGATCACAGAACTTGGTGACGTAAACAAAGTTGTGAACATGATCACAGAACGTGCTGACTGTCGTACAGATAGGTTGTGAGTTATTGTTGTCCCGTCTGAGTAGAGTGGATGGTGATAGATACGTGAGAAAAGATGTGAGAAATAGATTTCACGGGTGACATCTTAAGGAGGACATATGTCTCTGGAATGAGTAAGTTTCTCTATTCCAGCCTATCTATACGATTATATTTTAGTATAAGACAACCTTGCCCTCCTCATACATATAAATATAAGTTTAACTACACACACACACACTCAGATACAAAAGGATTGACATAAGTCTTGGGCCTGACCATGAAAGACATGTCACAGAGAGCTGAAATTGTGTATAGTGTTTATTCCTTTTCAATATAGCCACCGTCTGAATTGACACACTTCTGCAATCTCTGCTTGACCTTGAAAAGACCTTGGGAGTAGAACACCCTATTTTTCAAACTAAACCAGTCATCACATGCCAGTATAACCTCTTCATCGCTGTCAAAATGATTTCCTTTTAGCTGTTTTTTAAGATTTGGGAATAGAAAAAAGTCTGGTGGAGCCAAATCTGGAGAATATGGTGGGTGTGGAAGAATTTCAATATTCAAATCGTTGGCTGCTAGCTGCACAAGCCGTGCTTTGTGAGAGGGCGCGTTGTCTTGAAGCAAAGGAAGATTTTGAGTGCGCGTTATCCCTCGTTTCCTGATCACAACCTTTCTTAGTTTGGTGAGAAGATCTGCATAGTACTGTCCATTAACTGTGTTGCCACGAGGCAGATAATCTTTCAAAAGGACACCTTTGCCGTCCCAAAAAACAGTCAGCATCACTTTTCCTGCAGATTTCTGCGCTCTCGGCTTGACAGGTGTTGGGGAGCCCGGGGTTTTCCATTGCATGCTGGCAATTTTGGATTCGGGGTCATAATGGTGTACCCAAGTCTCATCTACTGTCACCATGGTCTCCAAAAAAATTTTTGACTGACACTTTTTGAGCAACTGTTGACAGCAATTTACCCTCGTTTGCTTCTGTTCACGTGTCAACAGTCGCGGAACCCAGCGTGCACACACTTTTCTCATGTTCAGTCTGTTGTGTAAAATTCTATAAACTGTTCTTTCATTTAGTTTTACTCTACTAGCTATCTTTACAATTGTCATTTTTCGATCCTGGTCAATGATTTTCTTCACTCTTGTTGCATTTTCATCGTTGCACTCTGAGGCTGGTCTACCAGATCTTGGCAGATCAGCAACATTTGAGCGGCCGCACTTAAACTGTTGACACCAGTTTTTTTACCGAAGTATATGAAGGACAAGAATCACGAAACACTGGTTCCATCTCCCTGTGTATTTCTGTAGGTGTTTTTCCCTGAAACATCAGAAATTTTATCACAGCTCTGGCCTCCTTCTGTTCCATTGTTTTGTCAAATCTTTGGAGCAGCAGATCCGGTCAATAGGGTACATTGCGCCGTGCACCGTAGCGGGAAAACCCATTGAAGAAACAAACGCATGCTTCACACATTCAGTGAAAATATGATGAACTTTAAATGTACCAAGTTTCATCTTCCTCCTATGACTCCTTCATGGTCAGGCCAAAGACTTATGTCAATCCCCTTGTATGTGACAACAAGACACACAAACGTGAAAACTATGGTTACTTGGGTATGGGTCTGACCAACACACAAAGGTAAGTTTCTTTGTTGTTTAGTATCATTTAAACTTGACAACACCAAAATAACTAAAGAAAGATCAAATAAAATCAGAAATAGCTGAATAAAGGTGCTCTCCCCTTATGGAGAAAAGAACCCAAAAATATTAATAACCCAAAGGTCGAAGGTTTGCACTATGTTACAGAGCATACAGTAAAGTAAGCAAGTTCCTACTATATGCTACCCAGTAAACTAAACAAGTTTAAGCAAATCCACTGTTGGTAAATTCCCTGTAACAAAGAAAAATATTCACTCTCTCTTTCATACAGTGGCCACGCAATCACGCTTACCTACTCTTAGTGATATCCCTTGGAAATACAATTTCCCTGAATATATGTTTTATCTGGTTCACTTCCCAAATTGGCCCCCGCTCATCCTCTAACAAACAAAGACTAGTGAGGTGAACGCTAAATCTGGTGTGGGTTTTTCCTGGATGAACAAAATGTCACCGCCAATAGTTGATGTATGAAAGTGCTCTTGGGTTTCACAGTTAAAAGAGGCAAATACTTCCAGTATTGGGAAACATCCGGTTGCCAAAAACATGTTGCAATTGATAAATGATGATAATCCTATCGGCTGACTCTATGTTAGAGTGCCGATCCTGAAACAGCAAAAATTTCCGGATGCTTCGCATGAATACGACTGTCAGAAGTCGGGAATAAATGTTATCTTTTGTACACCCCAGTGGGCTGATAAAATTGAAACAATATCGCTGGGTTTGGTAAGTCCAGTTAAATTACTTTTAGTGTCAGAACTGTTCTCATGTATCTTTGACGCGTACGCTTATAATAAATATCGGTACCGCTCAAACCAATTTGAGGCACAGGTAACTAAGAGTAAAATTTCCCAGACCAAAACAAACAAAAGAAAAGACCGCTGGATGCTCTCGATCAGGCCTGCTAAGGATATAATAAAAACAATTATGGAAAATGCTACTCTTCCATATAGCTATATATATGCACACAGACGGGGACAAGACGGTCTCTTATCCACTCCGTCAGTCCTGATTAAAGTTAAACGGCACAGGTGTTTTTCTTTAGCCTACCCTATCGTGCATCGCTTAGCGAGTGTAGGTTGGATTGAGTTATGCTTCTCTCTCTCCCCTTCCCTGCTCGCGGTTAACGATCAGTGTACAGTGGCTATTATCACAAACTATCGCCGGTCGTTAAGTAGCTATTAATTTGGTCGGCGTCTAATAGTTTAATCGTGTGATATTAAATAATGGCACTTATTATAAATACGCACAATGAAATAAACGTAAATTCTTTTCTGTCAGTATCAGTCGCACCTAGCCTATAAACCAGTCAGCAAAAACCGTCTCTTCTTGTGTGAGAAAACGTGTGGTGAAAATTAACATTATAACTAAATATCTGGTATGAAATGGCTACGCGTTATTTTACGCGAAATTTCACTAGTTTTTAACGCTAGAAAATCTAAGTGAATTATAATGGTAACAGCTAACACTTTTAAACACGTAAGCACTAATTTCTATTACCAGAAATGAGAATGAAAAATCCCCAAGAATTGCTAATAACACATTTAGCAAAATGGTTCTAGAACTGCGTGCTTAGACTATCCAAAAATTCTGAGTGACAACTGATAGCAGGTTTAAGAAACCACAGTTTATATATCATTATATTTCTCTGATCTATCAATGATGTTACTTTTCACGTTACTATTTGTAACGAAGAATCTGAAACAGAGTTACAAAATAAAGGCTTTATGTTCGGTCTTCCGTCGAGCGCTTTCGACCGTCATCAAAAGACTTATTACGTGTAACGGACTTCTCGAGATTTTTGCCCGCGACTCGACATCAACGCTTACTTGGAGAGTTTTGTATTTCCCTTCGTAGACTTAAAAAGATTCTATGTTTTTCACGTGCGGTCTGTCGGGTATCGTATGATTGACATATAAGCTCGGGTGATAAGACGAGGTAAACAAACATGATTCTCTACCTGTTATGACGGGCAGGTCACGAAAGTTTGTAAACACTTCGTTTGCTTATGTTCAAAGAGAAAAGGCGTGACGAAAAAAGTACGCATGTGTAAGTAAACACAGACAGAAAATGCATGGTTTTGCTAGCAAATCATAGAACGCTACGAAATTACAAAAGACAGTCAGATTACTGTTGGCTCTTTTTCCATTATACGTCACATAGAAATGGATTCAGCTGTCTCACTACAGACATTAGATTATGTTTTAATATCACTTATATTATTTGTTTCATTGGGCATATGATAAGTTAAAATTCTACTTGATTGTGATTCACACACGCACGCCCCGTGTCATATATATATATATATATATATATATATATATATATATATATATATATATATATATATATATATATATATATATATATATATATATATATATATATGAAAATACATACAACATGAGTTTGAGACAAAGTAAGTGTAGAGGTCAAATAAAGCTAATAGAATGTTATAGCATCGGTTTTTAACAGTTTGCAATTTGTGTCCCCTTTATCACTTATGTTATTCATTTACAACTCCTTCCACCCTCCACCCAGCAAAGAGGAGACACATGTACAAGATTAGTTCTACCTCAGGTCTACGGTACTTTTATTACAGATCTGGTTATTTATTTCACACAAAAAGAAGTACCCATTTACTAAACGTCAAGTAATCTAAAATTGCGACTCATTAGTCATTTTATTTATTTACTTATTTAGCGTTAGGCAGTACATAAACTAGAAAATAGTAAAAGTTCAATGGGATGGTTGATATTTTTTCGCAGCTGCAGGCTTGTGAATATCGGACTCCAAAGACGATATTGTAAGTCGCAGGTATGGTTCTACACTAAGTCTGTTCCTTGTTTATTTTTCAAATGCTCAAGAGCTGAAAATGTAGACTCACACAGGTATAATCAGCAAAAGTCATGATGTATTTTACTGCCCTTGAAGAAACATTAGAATACCAGGACTGCGCATGTAACCAAAGGTTTACCAAAGCCGCTGAAGAATATATATTCTTCAAGCAGAAGTCAAAGAACTCAAGAAGCTAATCTTCTTTAATGGGCAGCAGTTCATTTTCAGTCGTCAGGATCTGGAATCATTCTTTTCGATGGATGGGATAAATAGTTTCTTAAGTGAACCTTCAATTACATAATGTTTTTATTTATGCACTAAACAATATTACTTGGAAGTTGTCACTCAGTTGTTACAAGATAGTCTCCGACAGTAGATAAAGTATCATATTTATTATTCTCAATGTTGCAAGTCAAGACCATTAATTTCTTTTTGGTCACTTCAGATTTATCCTTCTCAGAAATACAGTAGCACTGGAATCTAGATTTTCATTGTTGTTATGAAGGCTGTCAAATGATAACTTGGGTTTATTGTTACTGTTCTGTTGATTTCATTGTCCACGTTTTCAAAATTTTTACTTCAGTTCATTGTTGACCCTTTCGGTCATTGTCGTGTACTCCCAGTGGTCCTTACCACATGTTGGGAAACGCTGTTCTAGAGCATTGTCCAGATCATTACTAATTGAAAGTTTAACATATGGTGGTCACCTAACAAGTTTAACTTTACTTATCGAGAGCGGAGCGATCTGTTGTGATCAGTGATGCCATAGCTGGGTATTTCTTACTAGATCTGGGTTTTTGGGCTTCCGTCTAGGTATCTGGATAATTTTTTTTCAAAATCTGCATTAATCTGGGTATATTTGACAATTGACATTTACAATGTATGTATATTCTGTGCACTGAGCATTATACATTATATGTATATTATAATTAAATGTAAAACATTATGTGCTATATATTTTTTATTCCACTTAAATTTAATTCTTGTTTTTAACCACATCAATGACGTTGTTTTTTTACTCGTTTACATCAGCTATCTATTTCCTGTTATTCTGTTAATGGCTGTCATCTGCAATACTCAGTCATTTTTGCGATGTGTTATAAAGTATTGTTTTTTTCATTTTAGACTTAAGCAGATAAACAGCATATTGTTTTTTTTATATTTTTTTTAAATTATAAGATTATAAAATGAGCGATGATGAAGGTACGCTAGGTAGTTGTGGTAGCATGACGACACACACGCCACCGCGTAAAAAAGTGAAGCCATGGTATCAGCAGGCTTTTTGTGCGGAATGGCTAACAGACAGCGAACTGAAGGATTGGATAAAGCCGGACTCTGGTTATGCTGCGATTTATACGGTCTGTTCCTGTAAATTAACTAATGCCAACAAAACAGCTTTATTGACACATAAAAGCACACAGAAGCACATGAAAAACTTCGAAGCCAAAAGCAAAACTCTGAACATTAACAAGTTTTTCATCAAACCAAAAGAGCCCTGTCTCCAAGACAAAACTGCTAAAGCGGAGATAGTGTTGTCGGCTTTCATGGCAGAACATAATACTCCGTTTTCGCAAGCTGATCATTTGATTGAATGTTGCAAGCAGATATTTCCAGACAGCACAATTGCTCAAAAAATGTCACTGAAGTGCACCAAGGCTGCCTAAGTGATGCAGTGCGGCATTGCTCATTTTGAGCGGCTTGAAGTTATAAACATTTGCAGAAATCAGAAATTTTCTATACTCGTTGATGAGAGTACTGATATTTCTACGAACCAGATGTTGACAGTCGTTGTGCGATTCTGTGACACAAAAAAAGTAGTTGATTCACTGTTAGACCTCATTGAGGTGGAGGATGGGACTGGTCTTGGCATGTTTACAGCTGTTAAGAAATTGTAATTGTAAGCACGCATGAAATCCCGCTTAGTAACGTCATTGGTTTTGCTGCAGACAACTGTGCCACTATGATGGGGACTGCAAGTGGTTTACAGGCACATCTGAAGAAAGAGATTCCACATGTCTTTGTTCTCGGCTGTTTGTCGTTCATTTGCACTTTGTGCAAATGCTGCCAGCAACTACCTACCGTCTTGGCTTGAAATGTTCATAAAGAATGTCTGCTTCTATTTTTCGCGTAGTAGTAAAAGAAATCTCCAGTTTCAGTTAATACAAGATGTAGTTCAGGCCCAGAAACATAAATTGTTGAAGCTGTGCGAAACACGCTGGCTGTCCCGTGAAGCAGTAGTTGAGAGGATCCTTGAGCAATGGGATTCTCTAAACTTGTATTTCCAATCCGAAGCTTCAGTGGACAACGTCGACGGTGCGGGGCAAATCCTGGCAGACGATGAACACTGCTGGCACGAAGCACATGCTTCTATTTGTCGGCTACATACTGGGTAAAGTTAACGTCATGAACATGGAATTCCAGTCCGAGAACTTCCGTCTTCACAAAGTGTACACGAGTGTAACAAGAGAGTATCGTTTTCTTCTCAGTATGTTCATTAGGCAGGAAGTATTGCAGCATGAGCATCGCACTCTTGCCGACATTGATCCTTCGGATGTACAGGTGCACAAGAAACTGAATTACATTGAGCTGGGTGGACGATGTGAAGCGCAGTTAATGCGACAACCGTTACGAGATAAAGAAGTCCAGTTTCGCAAGGATGCATTGGCATACCTGATTGAACTTTGTACTCAAATGCGACGCAGGTTCCCACTTGAACAAAACAGTGTTCTGGCGCAAATGCAGCTGTTGGATCCAAAGCAAGCTCTCGATATCAACAAACCTTCTGTCATTCCATTAGCAGCGCAGTTCCTAACAGTTGTTTCAGAAGAGAGCCTTGATCGTCTGTCTGATCAATGGCGAGAACTGGCATCGTACCGAAAAGATCTTGGACATCTAGTGGATGAGGATCCGCCTGCATTCTGGCTGGGACTGCAACAAGTAACAGATGCTAATAACCAGAAGAAATTTGATGTTTTGACTGACCTTATGTGCACGCTTATGGCACTACCTCACTCCTCAGCATGCATCGAAAGAGTGTTTTCGAAGGTTAACTTAGTTAAAACTAAACAAACCAACAAGCTTTTGTGTGACACAGTTTCCAATCGAATACTAGCCAAGCAAGCAGTTGCCAAAGACGGAGTTTGTCATACGTTTAATCCTAGTAAAAGCGTGGTTGAAGATGTGCGTGAAGGACGTTGTCGGCAGAGATATGCAAAGATTTTGGAACTGCACAATCAAGATTCCACGTTGTCAATTCATGCATATGATCTTGACGAAGGAGAAGTTGTCGACATGGATGCCGAGTCTCTGACAAGTGACATTTTTCAACAGTAACAAGTTACAACTAACATTTTATATTTAATTTGAGGAACATTTTGTTAATGAACTAATGTAAGTATATTACTGTTAAAATATCTCATTTTCAAGATTTCATATATTGGGGTGTTATTAAAATCATTATTTAATTGTGAATTTTTGGTAATAAAAAATAAAAAAACAAGAAAATGAAGAAATACACAAAAATTGGTAGCACACAGATTATTTGTGCTAAAGATGCAGATAAAAGATTATGTAAGCATCGTCTATCCCGTGTATTTGAGGCATAAAATAATCTGGGTATTTCTGAGTTTTTTTTTAGAAGAGCTTCTGGGTTTATCTCTAGAACTTGAGTGGCAACGCTGGCCCCCACCGTTCTTATCGCAGACCTCAGGGGTCCGTGTACCACATGTTGGCAAATATTGCTGTCATTAATTTTTACTTGCCAATTTAGGTACATAGGTCGCCAGAATCACCAACTGTGAAATTTGGCTCGAGGTCGTAAACAGGGTTGAGAACCGTTGCCCTAAGTGGCGGAATTTGCAGAGGATCGTGTTAAAAGAAGGCTATGAGTGCGTTATTATTATTAATATTTTTATTATTATTAATATTATTTTTGTCGCTTATTTATTTTCGTTCAACTTGTTACAAAAACGCAAGAGTGACTCAGAAAGAGATAAATTACGAATTACGCAGATTTTATCAAGAATCTCTCCGAGGAAGCAGAGTGCCGGAAAAAAAAATGTCTTCTTTGAAGAATATGTTAGTCTGCATGACTCAGATCCCAATTTTTTAACCTTATGTCTGCTGGCTCACATGTGTGGTAAATTTTATTTTTTCTAATCTCTGATTTCCCTGCTCACATGCAGTAATTTTGCTTCCTTATCTTTCTTCCCTTCGATAGACAGAATGGTTAAAGTACTTGCCTTCGAGACACAGTTACCGAACCTGACACCAGGCAGATCATGTTCCAGTTTATCCAGCTGATAAGATATATACCTGACTGCTCTTGAGTTAGGGAAGGCAAAGGCAGCCATGGAGGGAACCTGTCATCCCAACTCATTAAACTTAGCGAAGTATCTAATTCTTCACTTCTCTGCGGTAGTATCTGCCATGAAACTATCTTTCGCTTTTTTTCACATTTCTTTTATCTTCTGGCTCAAGGTAATGTGATATTTTTCCTTATCTCATATATCGTATCCTACATCCTCTTGCACCTTTGTATTTAACTCCCTTGCTGTGACTGGTTTTCAGTAAAGTGCTGCGTCTTTTGGTATTAAAGTGCACTTTACAAAAATGTAATCCGTGTTATTATTTATCTCATAAATTAAATATATATATATGCATATGCTGAGCCAGCCCTATGGATTTTTCAAGATGGTGCGCACTCTCGTCATGGCGCGTGATTCCTCGTAATACATAAATTAAAAAAATGAAATGATACTCGTATGTAATCAGTTTTACAAATTGACGTAAACATAAAATATGGGGACCTTTCAGGATTGGCCTTTCCTCATCTACAGTTACAAACAGGCGACAAAGAAAAATATCGACAGGTCAACAGACAAAGACAATGGACTTTGCTAATACGTAGAGAGAAAAAAATGATGAATGAATCAAAAAATCATAATATGCGTGATACAGAAAAATTGAGGCTTAATTTCATGCTATTGAGTTGAATCACCCTGCTATTTCCGCAAATTATGTTTACTATAGGATTTTACAAAAACGTAATACATTTATGATTCTAAAATCTTATTGTATGTGTTTTTATTTCTGTATTCATGTTGAGTAAGAGATGGGAACTCAATGCGCTATTTTTGAACAGGGAATAATATAGACATACAGAAAAAAAAATGTCATTTCATATAAGCAAATAATTTTTTTTCCTTTGAGATTTCCTATTTCATTTCTCTTGTTCCTTTAGAATTTTATTATATTTTGTTTTGGTTAAAAATGTCGGCCCCTCCTCCATGATGACGCCCGGTGCATGCGCACCGCACGTACCACCAATGAGTCATCCATTATTTACGCAAGTATTTTGTTCAGGACACTACAAATTCCCCATTTAAATAACATTAATAATAATCAGACTATATGATCTTTTAGAGTTAAACATGTGTCGTAATATAACCCACTGCCCCTCTAAGTTAAACGAGAAATGAGTCAATTTTTTTTTTAAAATCCATTTGACTGTTTTGTGCTATATCAGTACATACATTAGCAAGACTTTGAGTAGTACAATTTTTACACAGTTCTGAAATATTATTTTTCAAGTATGAATGTTTCATCTCTCTCTCTCTTTTCTCTCTCTTTTCTCTCTCTCTCGTTTCTCTCTCTCTCTCTGTTCTATGTTCTATCACTTCTCCTCTCTCTCTCCTCTCTCTCTCTGTCTCTTCTCTATTCTCTCCTCTCTCTACTCTATTCTCTCCTCTCTCTCCTCTCTTCTCTATCTCTCTCTCATGTACCCCTCTGCTCCCTACCTTCCCCATTTCGAAGCGTATTAATTGATAAGGTGATCACTATTTATATTGTGGGCCACCTATGTATTAAAACAAACAAACCACGGGAAATGAACGCCCAAACGATTTATACCAGTAAGATACGTTTAGATGTGCAGGCTAATGTTAGATAAACAAGGGCGGAGCCTCAAAACTTGAGGGGGTTGAAAATAAAAATAACAGCTGTTTATGGGCGGGCCTCAGATGGAGATTAAAGCTGCGTGAGTGGGTGAATGAGCGTTAATCTTAATGATTTCAGACAAGTACGGGGGGGGCCGCGGTAGCACAGTGGTTAGAGCACTGGCTTCCTAGCTCGGCGGTCCATGGTTCGATCCCCAATTAAGGTGGGATTTTTTTTAAACCACAAACTGCTCCGGGGTCTAACCAGCCTCAAAAATTGGGTCCCAGAGCAACTCTGGGAAGGTTAAGGCGGCCGGCGTGATGCTGACCACATCACCCCTAGTGTGCCGATGGTCAAGAAAATAAGGGCCTAACACCATATTCCCAATATGCCTCAATCGGGGTGTAACGGGATCCTTTACCCTTTAGTTTACCTTTTACGGGATTTTTGCTTTACGCGAATGACCTGGACGTAGTTCATCATTGTCAGTTTCTCTTTTTGGCGCGTAAAGCGATAACAAATACGGCGAGGCCTCGACTTACCACGAAGTTCCGTTCCGACGACTCCATCTAAAGTCTAAGTGGTCGTAAATCGAATCACCCCTAAATTTATTGACTTATTACATATTTTCAAATCTGTATTCTATCATATCATCATTTGTTAAGTCATGCACTGTACTATAAGGAGGTCGGAGTGGCTAAGAGGTATGGCGTCCGCCTCGAGTTCTAGAGGTACCGGGTTCGATTCCCAGTTGAGGGAATATAATTTATGGAAATTTTTTTTAAGAACCAGTGGTCCTAATGATGTCATAGTCCCCCCTGGTCTCCTGGAAGCCTAGCCTTCTCGGATAAGGGCGACAAAATAGGAGGTCCCATGTGTAAGTTGCGCTCGTTAAAAATCCCTTGGCTGTTGGAAATCGTAAAGAGTACGCCTATTAGGCCAATGCCCTGGCAAAATTTAACAAACGAATTAGAAACCTACCCACAACAAAAATATTTATAGAATGTGTGATTCCTATATACACGCATTGTGATTCTCGCCGGTACTACGGAGCACCAGGTCCATCCTCTCCAACACCAGGGCCATCATCTTTAACAGTAGCAATCTCTCCATCTTCTTCTCCCGCATCATCCAATTAATGTCATCTTAATTATTAATCAAGAATACTGCTTCCGGTATGCAAGACATCAATAGGAACGAGAGTAAGTGTTAACCTTTCATCATTATCATTTTATTTGTTTTTCCATCTAAACTGTTTAAGAAGTGTTTCTTTCATGTTTGTTATGCATAGAAAGGTAAAATGTATACTATACTGTTCAAAAAAAGAAACGCATAGCTATCCGAGGGCGCGTTTTTATGTGTTTGTAAGTAAAATTTGGTGCTAGGGTATATAAAAACCAGCCTCAAATGTTCTTTACAGTGTCAAATGCACGTGTTGACCTGAATTGCGTTCGTTTTTGAAATCGTTACAACGCAGTGGTCAATAGTGTTTATGACGCAATTTTTGACCACAGCTCATGTTGCGCGCACGTGAAAGCAACAAAATTGGGGGTGAACACTATTCACTGACTAAGCAACTGAAACCCTATAAAAGGATAACGCTACACACACACAATTCAGTTCATTTTCAAGCAGACATTTATGGCGTCTCTATCGATACATTTAAGGAACATTGCTATTGGCCGACTGCATGCAGGTGTGACGGAATTCTAAATACAATATCTAAATTATAATATAACAAGATAGTGCGTAAAGTCAAAATAAGATAGAAAATAAAAATTGAGTCCAGCATCTTGTTCGCCCACGCCAGTTAATATGCGGGTTTTGCTAAGCCTTATAGCCGAATGGAGGGTACTGTATTTTTCAAATTTGACCTTGGATAAAACCAAACACTTTTTTCCCAAAGTTCAAACAATAATTGCCTCGGTGATAGAATATATAGTAAAAGGGGGAGAGAGAGGGTGATAAATGGCCTCAAATGCTAATCGCGACTGACATCGTTTCTAAAAATAAAACCAACGCGCAAAAGCCTTGCCTAGGGCGATTCCCAAAAATACGAGGAAAAAGTTGGAACATGTAGACAACTCGTGTCACAAAAACAACCTTAGCTCTTATTTCAAAGGACGTAATTATCACGTAAATAGAGAAGACAGCACATGGAAAAGAATTGAACGTGTAGTAGACTAAAAATAAAAAACTAACATAGAAAGAAAAAAATGTCTACTTCTGAACCAAGCCAACTAGTCCCATATAAATTATATATTCGTGTACCTTAGGACTTGCTGACAAAGAATATGGTAGTAGTTACGCAAATCGTCCATTAATTAACTAATTATAGCCATAATACTATAGTGGATCCGACCAGACTGTCAGGAAAGATCATGCCTGCTTATATTTTTTAATGGCATGTTTTGAAAAAACGACTTTGGGTAAATGAAGTTAAAAGGTACGGTATATTTGATTTGTTGGATTTTAAAGGAAGGCGAAGTATGATTGGTTGACCTAAAACTAAAAATATATTTGCCTTGGAAACATATTGGGAGTTGTTATTTGAAACGACAGATTCAAAAATAAATGTAAACATGGTCCCATTGGACCAAGCAGTGGATATTGACGCGAAACGTGGACTGTTCACTGCCATTTCAAGAAAATTTTGTGTAAAGCAAGATCGATGAGAGCAGGCGGAGAATTTTCTAACATAGGAAAAGCCTGGACATGGGGCAGATAGAAAATGTGCCATATTCTATTGCCTAGTCATCGTTTACTTGTGTTATTTCCTTGCATCTGTGGTAAGATTGATTTTCTTAACATTTTATTTAAAATAAAATTTGAATGTGAGATACTAACATACGACTGTAAGTAAGTGAGTCTATGGCAGACTCAAAACAGAGTCTAGAGATTGATCCAGCATATGAAAGACTATCAGAGAGGTGTAGACCAAATAAATTATATATGATTATCATTAGGAGCATAATACCTATCCTATTGTATGGAAAACAGATTATTGCTGGAATTGCAGAGGTGTTGTAACTATTAGGGGAGAGGAATACTCGTATACCTGGTCACATCAAAAGAAACTGGTGAAAGGGATTGTCGTAAAGAGCTGATCTTACATGTTTGTTTGTAATGTGCCTGTACTGGTTGTTGAATATTAGTGTAGGCTGTTGATTACGAAGGAGGCATATCCTTCTGATTTCAGAGGTTTTTGGTGGCTGTCAATAACTGGTGCCAGACTACAGTGGGCCGATATATTCATGCCACAGTCTTGCCTTTTTCGGAGACAACTGTAGACCACCATTATTCTTGAAGAAGTGGGAGCTGAAGGTTGTCGTTCAGCAAAGTGCAGGAAGATTCCTACATCATATTACAAAGATAGGTGCATGTTCGGCACCTGATCGCTCAACTAACATTATATTAAAAATAAGAGACTGGGAATAGTGATATAAACATTCCATCAGTGTCCACAGAAACGTACAAACAACATGCAGAGATGATGATAATAAACAATCTACCAGTGTATACTAGAAGTCACCTCAGTTAGACAATACACTACACCCTTATATAATAATAATATGTGTATTATGGACAGAAGATCCATTGTATAAATTGATTGATGTAATTAATTTCTATGATTTCACTTTTGATTGACAGTCCTGATTCCAAATAAATTGGATTCAGGACAATAAATTGAAAAAACATTAACTTTACCAAACTTTCAACCACTGACTTACTAAAGATAGTCTTTTAAAGTGTAGTTCGTATGTGATTGTCGTAGTACTGTTGTGTTGTATTAGATAATAAAATAATTGTGTAATTGTTTATATGTTTAGTTGGTTAATGCAACCTTACACTAACATTTCATAACCCTAGACACCAAACGTAATCATCTTACAGTCTATCTAGAATAAATCTGAATGAGATCATGGTGGTGGTAGTAGAAAGGTGCCCTGGAAATTTACTCTAATATTTATTATATTCAGGGACCTTCACAGCTGACCTCATTCAGTACACTAAGATTTCTTAACAACAAACTGTATTAACATCAAACCCACCACATATATTGGGGTCTCGCTCCTGGGGATTGAATTTCTCATAGCACCAGTTATATTGGGTGGCTTGCTCCAGGGATTTGTAATTACCAATAGTATAAAACTAAAAGTATTCCTTTGGTGGAAATGAAATAGTGGTTGAGCTATCAGTGCCTGTGGTTGTTCTTAGTTATAATTAGAAATTGTTAGTTATAATTAGAAATTTGTCTAGTTAGAAATTTTAAAGGTTTGCATAGTATAAAATGGCTGATCTGGCAAAGTTTCGATCTGCTGCTGTGCAGGCTGCTAAAGAGCTGGGAATGGAGGGGCAAATTATGATTGCTTATGTCACAACTGAATGTGACAAATTTATTGAACGTGAAGAAAGAAAATTTGAAGCAGAAAGAAAGTTAGAGGCTGAAAAAGAAATTAAGAGGCTGCAGATTGAGGCTGAAGCAAAAAAGTTAGAGGCAGATAAAGAACTTAAGAGGCTGCAGATTGAGGCTGACAAAGAGGCTAGGGCATTGGAGGCGGATCGTGAGGCGGAAATAAAGAGGCTCCAGTTGGAAGAGAAAAAGGCTGAAAGGGAGGCAGAGGAAAAGAAACAGGCTGCAGACAGAGAAGCTGAGGAAAGAAGACAGGCTGCAAAAAGGGAAGCAGAAAAGGAGGAGAAGAGATTACAAAGGGAACATGAGTTACGACTAAGGGAGTTTGAGTTTCAAAGCCATGCTCCTGAAAATGGCCCAGTCCCTTTACCTCCGATGCTACTGCTAGTAGGGAGCCTCAACCTCAGCTATGAGTTTTCATTTAGACCATTTTATTGAGAAAGACAATGACATAGAAAGTTACCTAAATAGATATGAACTTTTGGCTACCACATATGGTTTAGAGAGAGAAAGGTGGAGCCTAAAGTTATCACAAGGGCTTCGTGGTACAGCTTATGAAGTTTTTGCCAAGATGAGCAGGGATGATCAGGAC
This sequence comes from Oreohelix idahoensis, assembly GCA_024509875.1. NCBI lineage: Eukaryota > Metazoa > Mollusca > Gastropoda > Stylommatophora > Oreohelicidae > Oreohelix > Oreohelix idahoensis. The sequence continues at coordinate 203,010 of JAMPIV010013853.1, read as the reverse complement.
AATTATGACATGCTAAAGCAGGCTCTTTTGTTAAGATATGAAAAGAATGGGGAATTTTATAGAAAAAAATTTAGGAATGCCAAACTACTGTCGGGTGAGTTTTATCACCAGTTCTCTGCACGGTTAAAGACCTACTTGGAGAAATGGACTGCTCTGGGGAAAACCCAAGATCTTAAGGAAATGATTCTTATTGAGCAACTAAGAGAGTCCATGGCTCCAGACCTGAGAAAGTTTCTCATGGAACAAGGTGCAGAGAGGCTGGGGGAGTTACTCAATGATGCTGAGAGGTATCAGGCAGCCCAAGCAGAGGTAGCTGGTAATAAAAAGAAACAAGGGGAAAATTTTAAGGCACCACAAAACTTTAATAGGTTTGATAATAGAGAACAGAACAAAGGTAAGCAACAGTTTGACAGGCCACGCCATCAATGACATCTATATCTTATTACTGGCCAGGAGTGGTTGATGACATAAGAAAATTTGTCGAGGCCTGCGACCAGTTTAATAAGAAAAATTCCACAGGGTGGAAAAATAATAACCAAATGCGAGAGAAGCATTATGGAAAACCTGGGCCAGAAAATAAAGAGGGAACACCCACACGTGGGAAAATGAATCAGGACCTAGACACGCCACGGGGCAAAATTAGGCCTGGAAAGAAAAATAATTATAATAAAGTGGACAGAGGGGAATGGGAACCCCCGTTTCACAGACAGTCTTCGCTCAAATGTTTTACTATGGCCACTATGCAGCGAGTACAAAGAGATGTCTTACCCCAGAATAAGCCGAAAATCCCTCAGTCGGACTTATGTGAACTGGAGGAAGATAAAAGAGAGAGAAGACCTCTCACAAGGAACTTAAAGTGGGATGAAAACCCCAAGAAAAAAATTGGTAGCGGTCGATTTGTGAATGATGATTCTAGGAAGAAAAATCATCACTATAAGGCTTCTAATGGAAGGGACCATACCCGTGCTTTGAAAAATAAGTATGTAAACTTAAAAGTCCATATGTAGCCTTGTTAAGGACATGGTCCGATAAAAAAGCAGAAGAAAATATTACTTCATCATATCAATATGTGAACGAGCTGACCACTCGTCTTAAAACTGGCTGGAAACTTGCCAATGAAAATTTGAGACAAGCCAGGAAAAAGCATGCTGCATAATATAATAAGAAAGCGAAGGACAGAAACTTAGCTGTGGGGGAGAAGGTGCTTCTTCTTTTACCCAGCAGCAGTAACAAGTTGCAAATTGGATGGCAAGGTCCATATACAGTTCTAGAGAAGGTGTCTAGAACAAATTATAAGATAGATAAGAAGGGGAAAGAGAAAATCTATCATGTGAATCTTCTGAAGAAATATTTGGAAAGAGAAAACCAGGAAGAGACACACTTACTGACCTTGTCTGTTGCAATGGAAATGAAAAAGGAACCACTCACCTCTCATGAATATCCCTTATATCCCTGTGAGACCGCTGCTCATGTAAAAGTCAGTACACATTTAACAAAAAATCAGAGGGAGAGAGTTCAACAGGTTCTAGATAATCATACAGATGTGCTAACGGAGAGGTTTCTACCAAAAGTATATTAAAAACTTTAACTCCATATGTGCTCCGTTGACTGATTTAACGTGCAAAGGAAATTCTGATAGAATTACGTGGACGGCGCAGTGTGAATTAGCATATCAAGAATTGAAGGAAAAGCTCACAAGCAGGCCTATCTTGAAATTGCCTGACTTAAGTCAAGAGTTTGTTTTAAGAACGGATGCGAGTAACGTCGGATTGGGGGCAGCTCTATTACAAAGGTCAAATGCACTTGATGGGGAATTAACCCCAGTTGCTTATGCTAGCCGTAAGTTGAATACAGCAGAACAAAAATATTCAACAAGTGAAAAAGAATGTCTCGCTGTCATCTGGGGTATAAAAAAGTTCCAGATCTATCTCTATGGAAAATCATTTAAGCTCCAGACAGATCATAAACCACTCGTATTTCTGTCACAAGCTAAGCATGAAAATGCTAGATTATTACGTTGGTCGTTGCTCCTACAGCCATACCAGTTTAGCATAGAATATATTCCCGGGGAAAAAAATGTCGGTGCAGACTTTTTATGTAGACACCCGTACGATGAAAATCAGAATAGTCACTAGGCATGCTGAATAAATGTATCTATGTGTATTTCGAATTATGAACTGACATTAGGTAGTCTGTTCTAAATTGGGGAGATGTGTGACGGAATTCTAAATATAATATCTAAATTATAATATAACAAGATAGTGCGTAAAGTCAAAATAAGATAGAAAATAAAAATTGAGTCCAGCATCTTGTTCGCCCACGCCAGTTAATATGCGGTTTTGCTAAGCCTTATAGCCGAATGGAGGGTACTGTATTTTTCAAATTTGACCTTGGATAAAACCAAACACTTTTTCCCAAAGTTCAAACAATAATTGCCTCGGTGATAGAATATATAGTAAAAGGGGGAGAGAGAGGGTGATAAATGGCCTCAAATGCTAATCGCGACTAACATCGTTTCTAAAAATAAAACCAACGCGCAAAAGCCTTGCCTAGGGCGATTCCCAAAAATACGAGGAAAAAGTTAGAACATGTAGACAACTCGTGTCACAAAAACAACCTTAGCTCTTATTTCAAAGGACGTAATTATCACGTAAATAGAGAAGACAGCACATGGAAAAGAATTGAACGTGTAGTAGACTAAAAATAAAAAACTAACATAGAAAGAAAAAAATGTCTACTTCTGAACCAAGCCAACTAGTCCCATATAAATTATATATTCGTGTACTTTAGGACTTGCTGACAAAGAATATGGTAGTAGTTACGCAAATCGTCCATTAATTAACTAATTATAGCCATAATACTATAGTGGATCCGACCAGACTGTCAGGAAAGATCATGCCTGCTTATATTTTTTAATGGCATGTTTTGAAAAAACGACTTTGGGTAAATGAAGTTAAAAGGTACGGTATATTTGATTTGTTGGATTTTAAAGGAAGGCGAAGTATGATTGGTTGACCTAAAACTAAAAATATATTTGCCTTGGAAACATATTGGGAGTTGTTATTTTAAACGATAGATTCAAAAATAAATGTAAACATGGTCCCATTGGACCAAGCAGTGGATATTGACACGAAACGGGGACTGTTCACTGCCATTTCAAGAAAATTTTGTGTAAAGCAAGATCGATGAGAGCAGGCGGAGAATTTTCTAACATAGGAAAAGCCTGGACATAGGGCAGATCGAAAATGTGCCATATTCTATTGCCTAGTCATCGTTTACTAGTGTTATTTCCTTGCATCTGTGGTAAGATTGATTTTCTTAACATTTTATTTAAAATAAAATTTGAATGTGAGATACTAACATACGACTGTAAGTAAGTGAGTCTATGGCAGACTCAAAACAGAGTCTAGAGATTGATCCAGCATATGAAAGACTATCAGAGAGGTGTAGACCAAATAAATTATATATGATTATCATTAGGAGCATAATACCTATCCTATTGTATGGAAAACAGATTATTGCTGGAATTGCAGAGGCGTTGTAACTATTAGGGGAGAGGAATACTCGTATACCTGGTCACATCAAAAGAAACTGGTGAAAGGGATTGTCGTAAAGAGCTGATCTTACATGTTTGTTTGTAATGTGCCTGTACTGGTTGTTGAATATTAGTGTAGGCTGTTGATTACGAAGGAGGCATATCCATCTGATTTCAGAGGTTTTTGGTGGCTGTCAATAACTGGTGCCAGACTACAGTGGGCCGATATATTCATGCCACAGTCTTGCCTTTTTCGGAGACAACTGTAGACCACCATCATTCTTGAAGAAGTGGGATCTGAAGGTTGTCGTTCAGCGAAGTGCAGGAAGATTCCTACATCATATTACAAAGATAGGTGCATGTTCGGCACCTGATCGCTCAACTAACATTATATTAAAAATAAGAGACTGGGAATAGTGATATAAACATTCCATCAGTGTCCACAGAAACGTACAAACAACATGCAGAGATGATGATAATAAACAATCTACCAGTGTATACTAGAAGTCACCTCAGTTAGACAATACACTACACCCTTATATAATAATAATATGTGTATTATGGACAGAAGATCCATTGTATAAATTGATTGATGTAATTAAATTCTATGATTTCACTTTTGATTGACAGTCCTGATTCCAAATAAATTGGATTCAGGACAATAAATTGAAAAAACATTAACTTTACCAAACTTTCAACCACTGACTTACTAAAGATAGTCTTTTAAAGTGTAGTTCGTATGTGATTGTCGTGGTACTGTTGTGTTGTATTAGATAATAAAATAATTGTGTAATTGTTTATATGTTTAGTTGGTTAATGCAACCTTACACTAACATTTCATAACCCTAGACACCAAACGTAGTCATCTTACAGTCTATCTAGAATAAGTCTGAATGAGATCATAGTGGTGGTAGTAGAAAGGTGCCCTGGAAATTTACTCTAATATTTATTATATTCAGGGACCTTCACAGCTGACCTCATTCAATACACTAAGATTTCTTAACAACAAACTGTATTAACATCAAACCCACCACAGCAGGCGAAAGTCAAAGTCAGGTTGCCAGGCATCTAAACGTGCATCAGAGTACCATCAGTCGACTTTGGCACCGGTTCCAAGCCACTGGCTCAGATGAAGACCGGCATCGCAGTGGACTGTCACGTGACCGATAATCTATTTTACCATCTTGTCCATAATTTGATTACTTTTTAAATGTCCTGGTGTAGGATAAAGAGAGAGGGATAGTACCTCACGGTGAGAGACAGCCATGTCCTTTTTAGGATAGTCAGGATCCTATTTGGTTCTCCTCTCTTTGTCTAGCTCATGTATGGCTCCTAGAATACCGCTTGTGTACGGCGGTGGCCACATCCCGGGCAACAGTCTTGGCTGACTGGCTAAACTACATGGGTGGAGTAGGAGCAATCTTACTCAAGGGAATGTCCATCCCTAGTACACAAAGACTGAGACGGTGAGTGAGGCGGAGGAATCTGAGAAGATCAACGGCTCGCAAAGCGAAACAGCAAAGTGTGTGGCGCACTAGAGGCATGTCGGACATAGAAAAAGACAATGGCTAGCCACCGTGGAAGAGATTGGGGCCTTACCACGTACTTCCTACAGAAAGTAATGGAATCACAACAACAAGATAAGAACCGATATGTAGAGAACTCTCTGTCCCCTGGGGAACTACTGTACAAATTAACAGGGAAGAGGCAACTCCTCTAATGAGTAAGGAAGTACATAATGACGAGTGTTCCTTAAATTCTGTTGAAAGGGAGCATTCTGAGAAAGACCACCTAAAAACTAGTAGGAGAAGCCTAAAAATAGGAACATGGAATGTTAGAACTTTAAACGGAGAAGGAAAGCTGGACAATCTTATATTAGAGGCAACCGACATGAAACTCGATATACTGGGAGTTGCAGAGGCAAGACTTTTGGATACAGGCTACATAACAAGAGACCAGTACACGCTTATACACTCAGGAGGAGAAAAACACGAAAGAGGGGTAGGAATGTTGATAAAGAAGGAGTTAGAAAAATACGTATGTGGATACTGGACACACAATGACAGAATGATGTTACTAAAGATGAGAGCAAAGCCATTCGACATATCAATCTTACAAACTTATGCACCAACTAAAGATTACAGCGAGGAAGAAATAGAAGAATACTATGAAGAGCTACAACACACACTTAAACCAGTCAAATCTACAGATGTGTTGATAGTAATGGGTGATATGAATGCAAAAGTAGGAAAAGGAAAATACAAGAAAATAGTAGGACAGTATGGATTAGGGACAAGAAATGATAGAGGAGACAGACTTATCCAGTTCTGTGAAGAAAACCAGCTGGTCATATGTAACACCTTTTTTGAACATCACCCAAGGAAATTATACACATGGAAAAGCCCAGGAGATGTAACACGAAATCAAATCGACTATATCATGATAAAACATAGATTTAAGAACAGTGTCACAAGTGCAAAGACACATCCTGGCACCGACATAAATTCAGATCACAATCCAGTTGTCATCAAAATAAATATAAAGCTGAAAAGAGCAGGAAACAGAAGACAGGAGGAACCCCAGATAGAAATATCAGCGCTGAAACAACCAGATATAAAACAGAAATATTTAATCGAAGTCAAAAATAAATACCAACAGTTATTGACAGAAAGCATGGAGCAGTATAGAAGAGAAAACCCAGAAGAAAAAGCAACCGCAAAATGGGAATGCTTAAAAACAAGCATACAATCAGCAAATGCAAATTTACCTAAAAAGGAGTCTAAGAAAAATCAAATTTGGATGACAGATGACATCTTGAATAAAATGGCAGAAAAAAAGAAAGCAAAAAATACTCCAGAATATAAAACAATAGACAATGACATACGTACTATGTGTAGAGAAGCAAAAGAACGGTGGATAGAAACAAAATGTAAGGAAATAGAAGACTTGGAAGCGAAGCACATGACAAGAGATATGCATGAAGAAATAAAGAAATTATCAAATCGGTCGCGGTTTGCACAAGGAGGAAGCTGTATCAAGAACAAAAATGGTGTAATATTACTTGATGAGAAAGACATATCAAACAGATGGGCAGAATACGTAAAAGAACTATTCGAGGACAACAGAGGTAAAAAACCATCACCAGATTCTAATGAAGGCCCACACATTCTCAGATCAGAAGTAGAGAATGCCATTCATATGATACAAAAAGGAAGATCAGCAGGCATGGATAACATAAACATTGAAATGATAGAAGCTCTGGAGAGCTTTGGTATAGATACAATCACAGAAATATGCAATGATATATACAATACAGGATATTTACCACACGACATGAAGACATCAGTTTTTATAACATTGCCAAAAAAACCAAATGCAACAGAATGTTCAGACTTCAGAACAATCAGCCTGATGAGTCATGCAATTAAGATACTGCTCAAAATCATACAGGAAAGAATAAAAAGTAAAGTAGACAGCGAAATCCAAGAAGAACAGTTTGGTTTTAGACGGAACAGTGGAACAAGAGAGGCAATATTTTGCCTAAGAAGATTAGCAGAAAAATATACAGAGGTCCAAAAAAGTATGTATATGTGCTTCATTGACTATAAGAAGGCTTTTGACAGAATCCATCATGAGAAAATAATTGAATGCCTCAAAGACATAGGTATTGATGGAAAAGATATAAGAATACTCAGTAACCTTTATTGGGAGCAAACTGCCACAGTAAGATCGGGAAGGAATTATTCACCATACATAGACATAAAAAGAGGTGTCAGACAAGGTTGTGTGCTGTCCCCCTGCCTATTTAATTTATACACCGAAAAAATTTTCAAACAGATACAGGAAATACCAGGACTGAACATCAGTGGAAGATCAATAAACAACCTTAGATATGCAGATGATACCGTGTTGTTAGCTGAAAGCGAACAGGAGTTACAAGAACTAGTGAAGCAAGTGAACAGTATAAGTCATGAATATGGACTCGACATTAATATTGAGAAAACTAAAACTATGATAATTAGCAAAACAGACGATAAACCCACATTAAAGATAAGCGTAAATGGGAAAATCCTGGAACAAGTCAAGAGCTACGTATATCTTGGTCATATAATAACAGAAGATGGCAGATGTGAAACAGAAATCAAGAAGAGAATAGGAATGGCCAAAGCTACATTCAACAACATGAAACATATACTGACATCCAAACAGTTATCTCATAAATTAAAACTGAGAATCATAAAGTGTTATATATATTCTGCATTTCTGTATGGTGCAGAAACATGGACGATGAATAAGCATTTGGAAGAAAGAATTGAGGCTCTTGAAATGTGGATATATAGAAGAATGGGGCGTATCTCATGGAAAGAGATGAAAACAAATAAGGAGGTCCTAGAAAATCTAGGTATGAAAAGAGAACTAATGAGAGAGGTCAAAGTTCGGCAGCTAAAATACTTTGGCCACATAAAAAGGCATAACACCTTGCAGAAGACCATAACAGAAGGGAGAGTTGAAGGTAAACGTGCAAGGGGAAGACAGCGCTATAAGTGGGAAGATAACATCAAGAGATGGACGGGAAAGAGTCTATCAGAGTGTACCACCAAGACAAGAGACAGAAGACGTTGGAGATCCATTACAGCCAACCTCCGTTGTGGAGATGGCAACTGATGATGATGATGGTTTTCCTCGTCATTTTGTATTTTCTTTTTCTTTCATTTTCTACCTTCGTGGCCAAACTTTTTCACCTTCTCAAACCCCACCCGAGGTTTGGTTACGTTCCGGCCTGTAGCGGTCAGCGAACGATAATATTATCTAAGCCGCACCTGGTCTGACCAGGGGAATATCTCTTACGTTTAAAGCCTTTGATCACGAGCGAAAGGGTCCCTGTGTTTGGCTTCCAGAACGCTGCTTCGGATCATAATATTATGCATCCTGGAAACAGGGGGAGACAAACCCGCGGTCAGTCTTTGGGTTTTCGCCCCTTAGACAAGATAGAGCATAATGTTATGCATTTCTCTACCTGGGGAACTTTCGCACGATTTCTTTTGTCTCACTCTAGATTACGTCTTTCGCCGAACTTCTGTAGAAATATGCAGGCCAGGTGTCCGGGGGGAGCGTCCCTTGTGATCTATAAGAGTAGACTGGTTTTAATAGACAAAGACATTCGTAAATTTTCCTGGCCCGTAGATGACCATCATGAGATAAGGCAAACTTTAACACAGTACTAGAATGTGTTTGCCTATGTTCTAGTCATTTTCGGGGTGAGTTGACATATCTTATAATTATAATATGATATATTCATGTTAGCTTTTATATATATCTGTTAGGGAAGTGAATTTATTTCTGAGGACTTCTCCTAGTAATTTATTCAGTGATAAGGTAGCGCTGTCTACGGCCTATTAAGTGGTGCTTAAACTGTTACGGTTTATCATGGGTTAAATGTTAAACTTACAATAACAGATATTAGGAGTAGAATCAGTCCACGAATGCTTACCATTGGGTTAAGAGTCAGCAAAAAATTAACTCATTTCTGTAAGATAATGTCAGGTGTGGATTGTTCACTTTAAAACTGAATAGTGAGATGCAGGTAATAACTCTGGATTATAGGAGATAGTCACTTATTCCTTTTTGATAGATAGTTCTAGTGGCAAGGGAGGATCATTTTATGCTTACTTGTGTGGCTAGGCACTAGTCTATAACTTTCACTGAAAGCAGTCACCAGGCATAAATATAATTATATCGTATGATCTAGCCACAACTGTATTATTATAGCAAGAACATTGCATTTTCTTTGTACTCATTTTGTGGAATGCTAATATATTTTCCAAAGGGGACATACGATTTATTTGTGTAATGTCAAATGCTGTAATCTGTTTATGTAAATTCATTTAATGTTGTAAGATGAATAAGCATATTCTTTTAACTGTAACTACAGGTTAGGTTTCCTGTATGTTGAGATTGGGAGAAGAGGAGGAGATTTTGCTGTCAGAACATTTAATGACAGTTACATGGGTGTACAAAAGATATTAAGCCTATGCGGGCGCGTGTTGATAATTGATATTTTTAAGGAACAGGAGACATGGTTAAAGACAGCCCTAAACTATCATAGCAATAACTACAATAAATTTAATCCCATAGTGGAGCGAAACTTTCTGTATAAAGTTAGTGTGATTTATTATTTGCTTGAAGTAAAAGGGTGTCTTTTTTTGGGTCTCAGTTTCAGGGAGACCGAATCGCTAGAGCAGATTCCAGTCAGGCTAAGAACGAAAAATTCTCTTCGATCCAGAGGGTCTCTGAATACCGCTAGCGTCACGAATCGTCAACCCCGTTCCTGAATCAAAACCCCTTTTTGTCAACGCCAAGTTAAGCTCACGCAGTGCAACGGAGCCAACGCAAAATCTGGAATCGCCAAATGCAGTAGTAGTTCTCTACTCGCCTATTGGATTACCAGCCAGAGCATTGCGGCTTCCAGAATATCAAACTCGCTCAGCATGCCTGTAGCAGAATTCCATATCACCCGCCTTTTTTTTTGCCTAAACGGGGCACTCAGCAAACCACAGCCAAACTAGTTTAAACAGGATTTACAGCCAAGCGGAGCCTTGCGCCGGATAAGCGCGCCTGGGACTTTTTGTCCTCAAGTGACTTCTTCTGGTGTATTTTCTGGATACTTAAAACCTCGCACGTATGAGCAGCCATCTATGGACAGGCTGTCGTTCAGTTTGTTTATTCGATCAGCAGGAGATAAATAGAGTCTTCCAGACCACCTCGCGCAATTAGGGAGGAATCACCAATGATAGCGCCTATACAGTGATTTTATTCAGGTTAATTCCATCACCCATGGAGGATATGTACGAAAAAACCACTTACTGGAGCTATTTCATATGGTCCCGAAAGCGGACGGACTGACACTCAGTTATTTCATCTCTCTGGGTTCTACAGGTTTTATGAGTGTTGGTGGTGTGTGTGTTTGTGGGTGTGTATTTGCATTATTGTTGGTGTATATGATTATTGATGACTATTGATGATTATTTGATTATTGATGTAATTTATGCTGTGTATGATGATATGCATTAACTCCATGCTTTTCTTCTTTAATAAAGTTTACACATTTATTAATGCGCTGTTCCCGACCCTTTTCATCCATAAGTAACTTGTTTAGCTCTTTACTATAATCTCTATGTATGATAAGAGAAAAGAGAGAGAGCAGGAGGTGCTTAGACAGACATAAGTGAGTTGAGGCTTGGAGAGAGAGATCATTTTGGTAAATCTTCTTCCAGGTTGTCTCAAGTCCATCTCCTATTTACACCTTTCTGTGTGTGTAATCTATAACTCTGTCAGTCCACTATCCCTTGTCGATTTCACTACTATTGTCCAACTCGACAAATACTCTACACTTTACTCAACCACGACATGGACGACCCAGAGTGACAACAGCAGCGGAGGATCGCTTTATTCGGCTTCGTCACCTCAGAGACAGGTTTACAACAGCTTCCTCAACTGCCCAGTCATTGCCTGCAGGACGTCATGTGTCTGATCAAACTGTCCGGAATAGACTGCATGACGCTGGACTTTGGGCACAACGACCTCACCGAGGACCTGTCCTTACGCGCCGCCATCGCCAAAATCGACTTCTTTGGGCCAACCAGCATCGTCCCTGGGCAGCTGACAATCAATGGAGACGCGTCTGGTTTAGTGACGAATCTTTCTTTCTGTTGCAGCGTCATGATAGACGGCATAGGGTCTACCGTAGGCGAAATGAACGTTTTGCCCAAAATTGCGTTGATGAAGCTCCGCCGCACGGTGGTGGAGATGCAATGGTGTGGGGAATGATAAGTTACAACGGAAGGAGTCAATTGGTGCACATTGAAGGAGACTTGAATGCGCAACGATACGTCAATGAAATTCTTCGACCCCATGTCCTTCCACTTTTGGCTGCCCAAAGGCATGTGTTTCAACAGGACAACGCCAGACCCCATTGTGCACGGTTGACCACGCAGTTCCTGACTGCCAACAACATTCTCACCCTTCCCTGGTCATCCCTGTCTCCAGACATGAGTCCGATTGAGCACCTGTGGGATGAGCTGCATAGACGTGTTTGTCGCCGAGACGTTGCTCCAGCCAATCGTCGTGATCTGTTCCAGGCACTCCAGGAAGAGTGGGCAGCCATCCCACAGGCCCACATCAGACGTCTGATCGCATCCATGCCCAGGAGATGCCAGTCGCTGATCGATGCAAGAGAAGGCCACACACCATACTAACGGGAAAGCCCTTACGCCTAAAAACTCTCATGACCCAGATGCAGAACAACTGTCAATTGATTGGTTGAACCCTGAGGTATTCTTGTGTGCAATTTTAACAATTAACTCATTAAATTAAAAAAGTTATTTAATGTCAAAATTATGGCTATGTGTGTGCCTTCAGTAGCTATGCGTTTCTTTTTTTGAACAGTATATATACTAAGACAAACATTTGACTAACTGACGCTAGATACGAACCTTACGTAAATATTCCGACTTCCGTACAAATTCGACTTACAGACAGACGTAACAACGGAACTCGTTCGTAACCCGGTGACTGCCTGTATATATATATATATATATATATATATATATATATATATATATATATATATATATATATATATATATATATATATATATATATATATATAGATATATAGATATATAGATATATAGATATATATATATATATATATACAGTACTTTGCAAAAAAAATGGCAGTCATATTTTCGCAACGCAGCACACTCATAGAAGCAAATAATAATAAAAACTGTATGTCCAGAGGAAGATTGGTATCTCCCCTATCTATTAACAGTGGTTTCAGTACAATATAATGTTGCCTTCTCCAGCAAGGCGAGCCTGGATGCGGCGAGGCATACTTCCCACAAGTGTTTGTAGGTAATTGTGAGTCAGACTGTCCCAGTATTTTTCAGCTTCTTTCTTCAATTGTTCAACGTCTCTGAGTCCACTCTTTTTTAAATCTTCTTCTTCTTCTTCGTTCGTCCTGAAAAGGACGGTGGTTGCGTTGTGTCTGTTTACGCCTAAGCTGTGATATCTGCACCTTTCGGTCGACACATCCGACTTCTGCACGGCATTATTTAGGACCGGGTTTGCCTTCCCATTTCGATCCACACTCGCTCAGCCAGACTGCACAGCTGCAGACTGTTTCCAGGATCACCACGTGGAGGTGGAGTGCGGTCTTGACCAGCTCTGGTTCGCTGGTCCTGACGCAGGCAGTCAAGCTATGAGTCGCTGACTGCGGTCTCTATTGCTGCGTCTTGAGGTCCATCTTTTTTAAATGATTCTTGAGTAGTGCCCAAACGTTTTCAATTGGGTTTAGGTCGGGGCTGTTGCTGGGCCACTTCAGCACTATCACATTCTTCTCTTGCAGCCATGCTTTGGTGGTATGAGCTGTATGCTTTGAGTCATTGCCATGTTGAAATGTGCACCCATCGGGGTACATGACCTGCATAAATGGCAGAAGGTGTCCCTCTAGTATGTCGATGTATCTTTCTTTCGTGAGAATTCCTGTGAAAACACACAGTGGGGTGACACCTCTTGCTGCCACCCCTCCCCAAAGATGGAATTTATGGGTATGTTTCGGTCGCTGGTACACAGGCGTTACAGAGTCTTTCATCCAAATATTTATTTGAGCAGGATAAGACCAAACAGAACATTCATCTGAAAAAATCACATTGTCCCATGACAAATTTTGGTGTTCGTGGCACCAGTTCAAGTGCATCTGTTTGTGAGTCTCTGTGAGAAATGGTGACAAAATTACCCGCTTTTTTTGTATAATTCATCCTGTGTAGCTTCTGGTTGACAGTAGAATTAGATACCTCTGGGCTTCCCAACTCGATCATGCGCTGCCGTATGTTTTCTACACTCTTCATTGGCCCAGCCCAAACGATTTGGGCGAGACACCGATGGTCCTTTGTGTCCAAAATTCTGGACCCCCCACTACCTTCTTTTCGCTCGATTCCATTACCTGCTTTTAATTTACTCACAACTCTGTAGACAGTCCGCTCAGGAATGTTCAAGGTTTTAGAAATGTTGGAACATGTTTGATTTCCTTCATTCCACAGCTGTGAAATTAACATACACTTTGACTTTGTATCCATTTTCTGCCACTAGCATTAGAAATTGTCGTCTGCTCTATTATCAAGGGACTTTACTCTACGCTAATTTTTTTTTACTTTTGGTAGTGTTTGCTCACTTAAGTGGAGTGTAAATTTGGGGCAGAACATGCATATTTAATTAGATTTCAGCATATTTAGCTGAGCAATATGACTGCCATTTTTTTTGCAAAGTACTGTATATATATATATATATATATATATATATATATATATATATATATAGTTGACATTCAAAAATCCGGCCATCGATCCGGTTCCTTCAGATTTCCGGCATGGATTTCGGAGCGCAATTTTAAATTTACCGCGTTGGCGCGCGACTGTTTTCTGGAGCCGTTTATATTTTGATGCAGCTGTTGGGTCTTGCTTGCACGTGTTAACAGGCATTCCTGCTCATTCCTTCTCATTTTATCATTTATTTGCTGCTGTATATCCCCATTATGGATTCAGCAAATAAAAGAAGTGGTGTAAAACGTAAACAGGTAGTCATTTTCTGTTAAATATATACAGCATATATAACCATTAAAAAATCCGGCATTTTCACAAATCCGGCACTCCTCAGGTCCGGAGGTTGCCGGATTTTTGAATATATATATATATATATATATATATATATATATATATATATATATATATATATATATATATATATATATATATATATTGCGAATATACATTCTGTTTTCTCTTTTATGTCAAAGATTGACTAAAATGCTGATGATACAGTTTTATACCAAATTTTCAACTGCCCACAACAGCATTCACCACACTCAGAATTCTGTACGCCTGCTTTCTTTTATTAAGACTGTAAGATCTGTAGATAGCAAGATATCTGTCAACCCGCTGGATGTTGATCTAGCTAATTCTGTTATTATTTCGTAGATGTTGTTCCTGCTTCGGCGTTGCTCGGGTGCGGGGAGGACGTGTACTTTTTCATCTCGTCTAGTTTAATTCCTTTATATTTCATTGTCTACTTTGGATGTCGTGTTACGTTCTATTACATTCATTATTTTCTCTGCATGTCGTTGATTAGCGTTTTATGTTTGTTTTGCTTTCATTGAAAGAAGAAGTGATGTTATTTATGTTTTTGTTTTCTTCCCTGTAGCATTGCCACCAACAGGCGGTTTTGTACTGTAATAGCTGAACTATGTTGGAGCATTGGTAACGGTTGATATTTAAAGTTCCGGAAGATTGTAACTCTGACACTGGTAGAAAAAAGTAAAGCTAAACCCATAACAGATGCTGCTATAGGGGACTGAAGTGTTATAGACTTCACTATACTAGGTCCGTTTCATGCTGACTTTGCCTTCTCTAACTCAAGAGCAAAGTTAGATACCCATTTGCAGCTAGGTAGACTGGTTTAGATTTATGAACCCGTTAAATGTGATGCGAGAGGAAAACGATCTAACGGCATGGACTTTGGACTGTCACTCTGGTAGAAGCAGATATAATGTTGTGATTCATCCATTTCTTTTCTTTCTCTGTGCTACGTATTTTTCGATAGCGTAGAACTAAAATGACTTGCAAAACATAGGAAAATATTGTGTATTGGAACTGTGTGACGAAATGGCTGTCCCTGTCCTTTTGTATGATCGTTCACACCTCCAGCCCTACATTCATTCATTCATAACCCTCCACTCCCAAAGGAGGATAGGCCTTCAACAAACACATGCCAAGTCCTCCTGTCACGTGCCATCATCTCAAGTTCTTTCCACGTTCTCCTCATCATTTTCACCTCTGTTTCCAGCTCTCTTCTCCATGTGCTTCTTGGTCTACCTCTGCCTCTCTTGCCCTGGGGGTTCCAGAACAAGGACTGCCTTGTAATACTATCATCAGGTTTCCTCAGTGTGTGTCCTATCCATCGCCATCGTCTTCTTCTCATCTCTTGTTCCACCGGCACTTGTCTAGCTCTTGTCATCAGTTCCACGTTGGTAACCTTGTCATACCATTTCAATCCCTCTTCTACGCAAGCACCCATTTATGAAAGTCTGTAGCTTTTTGGTTGTTGTTTTTGTTGTTCTCCATGTCTCAGAGCCATACAATAGGACTGACTTCACATTTGAGTTGAAGATTCTTATTTTCGTGTTAGATCCGATTTCTCTTGATCTTCATATATTTCTCAATGCAATGAAAGCTCCTCTTGCTTTTTGTATTCTTAGTTTGATGTCAATGTCTGTCCCTCCAACTTTGTCTATATTGCTGCCAAGATATGTGTATGATTCTACATCTTGTATTGGTGTTTCTTCAAGCTCAACCCTGTTATCATTACCTGCATTTATTCTCATTATTTTTGTCTTTTCCCTGTGTATTTTCAGACCCAATTGCTGTGACCTCTCATCAAGTGTTTTCAATTTGTTCTGCATCTGATTACGGTTATGGGACAGAAGAGCCAAGTCATCAGCGAAATCCAGATCATCCAACACCTTAGTCAGAGTCCACTGGATTCCATTTCTGTTTTGTGTTGTCGATAATCTCATTACCCAGTCTATTGCTAGTAAGAAAAGAAATGGAGACAAGAGGCATCCCTGTGGCACTCCTGTTCTTATCCCAAACGGTTCTGTAAGCTGTCCTTCGTGAAGAATTCTGCATGTCATGTCCTCATATGTTTTCTTTATTAAATTAATGATCTTCAGGGGAACTCCATAATGCCCCATCAATTTCCAAAGTGATTCTCTGTCTACACTGTCAAATGCCTTTTCGTAGTCCACAAATCCGATGTATAGTGATGAATTCCATTCCAGACTTTGTTCAACTATTATTCTCAAAGTGGCAATCTGGTCTGAACATGATCTGTTTTGTCGAAAACCTGCTTGTTCATCTCTCAGTTTCTTGTCTATGGACTCTTTTAATCTCTCAAGGATAATCCTGTTTAATACTTTTCCTGGCACTGATAGTAACATTATTCCTCTATAATTTGTGCACTCTTGTAAATTTCCCTTCTTGGGCAACTTAACCAGATATCCTTCTGTCACGTAGACAGTGACTTAATTTATTTTTCCATCTCGTCTCAATGTTATTACTCTTTAATGTTCTGTTTTCCTACACATTTTGTTTCTCTTTGCTTTGCTACTTGTGTGGCCCAATTGTTTTCTCCTTCTCAAACCCCACCCGAGGTTGTTTACGTTTGAGCCTGCAGCGGTCAGCGAACGATTATGTTACGTCAGCACACCTGGCCTGATCAGAAGAACGTCTGTTACGCTTAAAGTGTTAGAACGAGCCAAAGACGGTTTCTGTGAAAGAAACGGTTCGTTAGCGGCGGGTACCCTCTGTGGTCCGAACAGGGGAATTTCTCTGGTCGCTTTAAAACGTTTGATCACGAGCGGCTAGTACCCTTTGAGTCCTGGGTAGAATGGTTTGTAAGCTATAAGACTTGAAATTTTACTACGTCAAACACACTCGTAGAAGATTCCTGGCCCGTAGATGACCATCATGAGATAAGGCAAACTTTAACACAGTACCAGAATGTGTTTGCCTATGTTCTAGTCATTTTCGGGGTGAGTTGACATATCTTATTATAATATGATATATTCATGTTAGCTTTTTATATATATCTGATAGGAAGTGACGTGAATTCATTTCTGAGGACTTCTCCTAGTAATTTTATTCAGTGATAATGTAGCGCTCTCTACGGCCTTAGTTGAGTGGTGTTTACGCTTTTTGGTTTATAATGGGTTAAATGATAGACTTACAATAACATACACTCACTAGGCGTAGAATCAGTCCACAGATGCTTATCAAGGGTTAAGAATAGGCTAATTAACTGTCATTTCCGTAAGATAATGTCAGGTGTGGATTGTTCACTTTAAAAAAAACTGAATAGTGAGATGCAGGTAATAACTCTGGATTATGGGAGATAGTCACTTATTCCTTTTTTATAGATATTTCCAGTGGCAAGGGAGAATCATTTTATGCTTACTTGTGTGGCTAGGCACTAGTCCATAGCTTTCACAGAAAGCAGTCACCAGGCATAGATATAATTCTATCTTATGATTTAGCCACAACTGTATTATTATAGCAAGAACATTGCATTTTCTTTGTACTCATTTTGTGGGATATTAATATTTTGTTTCCCCAAAAGGGACATATGATTTATCTGTGTAATTTCAAATGCTGTAATCTGTTTATGTAAATTCACTTAATGTTGTAAGATGAATAAGCATATCCATTCAGCTGTATGTTTAGTTGGAAGAAGAGAAGTAGTTTTTTGATGTCAGAACATTTACTGACAGGTACATGGGTGTGCAAAAGATATTACGCCTATGCGGCGCGTGTTGATAATTGATATTTTTAAGGAACAGGAGACATGGTTAAAGACAGCCCTAAACTATCATAGCAATAACTACAATAAATTTAATCCCATAGTGGAGCGAAACTTTCTGTATAAAGTTAGTGTGATTTATTATTTGATTGATGTAAAAGGGTGTCTCTTTTCGGTCTCAGTTTCAGGGGATACCGAATTGCTAGTCTAGTTTCCAGTCAGACGAAGAATGTCACCGTCTCTTCGGTCTAGAGGGATTCTGAGGATATCTAGCCCCACGAGTGTCACAGCCATACCTGAAACAACAACCCTTTGTCAACGCCATTTCCCTCTCACGGGAGTTAAGCTCACGCAATGCCACGAGCCAACGCTAAATCTGAAATCATCTAATGCAGTAGTACTTTCCTACTCGCCTATTGGATTACCAGTCAGAGCAGTACGGCTTCCAGCACATAAATCAGCCCAGCATATATAGCAGAATTCAATTCACCAGTCTCTGTATGCCTAAACGGGGCACTCAGCCAAGCCACAGTCAACCAGCCAAAACCGGATTTAAAGCCTATTCTAGCGCCGGATAAGCACGCCTTGGGATCAGTTGTCCTCAAGTGACTTCGTCCCATGGCATATTTCTGGATTATGTAGAACTTCGCACGTATGAGCAGCCATCTATAGACAGAGTTCCAGCCCCACTCACGCTATAAGGGGAGTCACCAACGTTTAGCACCAACAAAGAAAGTTTTGTAGGCTAGTCCCTCAGGAAGGATCTACAAGTAATACACTTTTTGGAGCTAGCACATTTGGTCCCACGAAAAGCAGACAGGCTGTCGCTCAGTTCGGTTATTTGGCCAGCAAGAAAGATAGACAGAGTTCCAGCCCCACTCACGCTATAAGGGGAGTCACCAACGTTTAGCACCAACAAAGAAAGTTTTGTAGGCTAGTCCCTCACGAAGGATCTACAAGTAATACACTTTCTGGAGCTAGCACATTTGGTCCCACGAAATAGCGGACAGGCTGTCGTTCAGTTTGTTTATTCGATCAGCAGGAGATAAATAGAGTCTTCCAGACCACCTCGCGCAATTAGGGAGGAATCACCAATGATAGCGCCTATACAGTGATTTTATTCAGGTTAATTCCATCACCCATGGAGGATATGTACGAAAAAACCACTTACTGGAGCTATTTCATATGGTCCCGAAAGCGGACGGACTGACACTCAGTTATTTCATCTCTCTGTGTTCTACAGGTTTTATGAATGGTGGTGTGTGTGTGGTTGTTGGTGTATTTTGCATATTTTGGTTATTGATGATTATTGGTGTAATTTTATGTTGTTGTGATGATATGCATTAATTCCATGCTTTTTCTTCTAGAATAAAGTTTACACCTTTATTAATACGCTGTTCACGACCTTTCCATCCATAAGTAACTTGTTTTTAGCTCTTTACTATAATCTCTATGTATGATAAGAGAAAAGAGTGAGAGCAGGAGATGCTTAGACAGTAAAAGTGAGTTGAGGCCTGGAGAGAGAGATCATTTGAATAGATCTTCTTCCAGGTTGTCTCAAGTCCATCTCCTAATTACACCTTTCTGTGTGTGTAATCTATAACTCTGTCAGTCCACTATCCCTTGTCGATTTCACTACTGTTGTCCAACTCGACAAATACTCTACACTCAAACTCAACCACGACACCTTCCTTCCATTCTGCTGGTATCTCTTCCTTTTCCCAGACTTTACCAAGTTATAACATCTCTGTAGCAGTGTCGATATCTGCTTTGATGGCCTCTGCTGGAATGCCATCAGGTCCAGACGCTTTTCCATCTCTTAGAAGCTTTATCACCATAACCCTCCACTCCCAAAGGAGCATAGGCCTTCTACAAACACATGCAAGTCCTCCTGTCACGTGCCATCATCTCAAGTTCTTTCCACGTTCTCCTCATCATTTTCACCTGTTTCCAGCTCTCTTCTCCATGTGCTTCTTGGTCTACCTCTGCCTCTCTTGCCCTGGGGTTCCAGAACAAGGACTGCCTTGTAATACTATCAACAGGTTTCCTCAGTGCGTGTCCTATCCATCGCCATCGTCTTCTTCTCATCTCTTGTTCCACTGGCACTTGTCTAGTTCTTGTCCTCAGTTCCACGTTGGTAACCTTGTCATACCATTTTAATCCCTCTATTCTACACAAGCACCCATTTATGAAAGTCTGTAGCTTTTTGGTTGTTGTCTTTGTTGTTCTCCATGTCTCAGAGCCATACAATAGGACTGACTTCACATTTGAGTTGAAGATTCTTATTTTCGTGTTGGATCCGATTTCTCTTGATCTCTGTGGTGGTTTTTGATGTTATGCAATGTTGTTGTTCTTTATTACTATTGTACTGAATGAGGTCAGCTGTGAAGGTCCCTGATTATAACAAATTTTGGGTTGAGTTGTCAGGGTACCTTTCTGCTACCACCTTATGACCTCAATCAGACCTATTCTTGACTAGTATGTATAATAGCTACGTCTGATGTCTAGGTTTATGCAAGGGTGGTGTGATGGTAATTTGACACTAACACACACACATATAAACAACTAGGAAAATCTATGATCAAATGAACTAACACATGGGTTAAATTTTGATGTGTAAATATTTTCTATACAATTTTATTAGTCCTGAACCTAGTATTCTTCTGGTCAGGACTTTCCAAATTAAAAGAACTCAAGGTATATACATAAAAGCAACTTTTCAACCCAAAGGGACAGTTTGTCCAAACATATACTGTTAAAATATACTAATAGTGTTACTAACTTTCTAATATTACTGGTTTCTAACACTGGATGGCTGTTTGGGATTCTTTAATCATCCCCAGTTCTTTAATACACAACTTTTAATGTTTAATTCTTTGGGGAATATGTTTATTATGTTACACAAGGGTGCACTAGTCTTTGATGCTGATGAAAAGTATTGTGCCAGATATTTTACTTATCTGGCTCAACTTGAACTGTCCGTATTCTTGCTGTAAAACGAGAACTTTGATACTGGCCAAAAAGTAACAGGGTGGACTCTGTAGACGCCTGTCACTACTGGAAATGAAAAGACTTCTCAACTGCTTTTCACAGACATCTGACACCGGGCTAGTGCCAGATAAAACCCTGTAACAATGAAATAATGCCTCCTTGTTGATATCATACTTAAACTGTTATTTCTACAGATTATAATACATAAGAAATAAAGATCTGGGTCATATCTAATTGACCAACCCAGCGCATCCATTACAAAGTGTACCAGTGTTGTTCACATGTATCTTCTCTCAAGGCGGCCCCACATCTGCAATAATAATATTAATCTTTCTTTTCTTCCATACAATAGGATAGGTGAGCTGTGTCCATCTGGCCACCTAAGAAAACATTTTTATTTCACAAACATGTACATTTTACAAAACTGGCAATGTGTTATAGCATAAATCTACCTCTAGGCCCTGCATATATCAGCTAGGGACCTAATTACTTACAGTCGTAATGGCAGTATCTCTCACTCACATGTATGCGTTCGTTTATGCCACCCCTGTTTTATTCTTACTATCTTTCTTGGAACAACTAAGCCTGTCGTTTTCAAAATTTTTACCGTTAATCCTTGACGGGCGAGTTATAAAGTACAATACCACTGGCGAGGCAATAAGGTTTCACACTACGTTCTTATCTCAATGCGATGACTGGCACGGGGAAAGAAGATGCGTTACAACTTTACTATTTCTATTTCCACTCATATTATTTTAACTTTTATACTTATAATTAATAATGTTATCGCTGTATCAATGTACCTTATCACAATCTCCATATATTTCCCAATGCAATGAAAGCTCCTCTTGCCTTTTGTATTCTTATTTTGATATCTCTGTCTGTCTCTCCAACTTTGTCTATATTACTGCCAAGATATGTGTATGATTCTACATCTTGTATTGGTGTTTCCTCAAGTTCAACCCTGTTATCATTACCTGCATTTATTCTCTTTTTTTTTTTTTGTCTTTTCCCTGTTTATTTTCAGACCCAATTGCTGTAACCTCTCATCAAGTGTTTTTAATTTGTCCTGCATCTGATTACGGTTATGGGACAGAAGAGCCAAGTCATAAGCAAAATCCAGATCATCCAACTGCTTAGTCAGAGAACACTGGATTCCATTTCTGTTGTGTGTTGTCGATGATCTCATAACCCAGTCTATTGCTAGTAAGAAAAGAAATGGAGACAAGAGGCATCCATGTCGCACTCCCGTTCTTATCCCAAACGGTTCTGTAAGCTAACCTTTGTGAAGAACTCTGCATGTCATATCTTCATATGTTTTCTTTATTAACTCTTTCAGTCCCAAGCAAAAAAGTGGGTTTGGCCCAAGCAAAAATGGCCACCCCAGTGCGTTTTTATAGTTGTTGTTTGGAAATAATTTTTTTTAATGTTCATATGCATAAATAACTTTGTTGTTGTATATGAAACTGAAGGTAATTGGATGTACTTTACTCTTGTGCTACAAGTGTAAAAGCTTTCATTGAAAAATGATTAATTATTCAAGGTAAAATAGAGGATATGCGCTTAAAAAAAATGATTAGTTATTCAAGGTAAAATGGAGGATATGCGCTTAAAAAAATTGCTTTAAAAATCTAAAATAAATATCTCAAACAGAAACACGTTCACTCTTAAACACGTGCGGTATTTAAAAGAATGTACTTGAGGTCGGAAATGAAGTTTTTGGGTGGTTTGTGTTAGAAACAGTCTCAAACAGAGGCTCATATACTAAAGGCTTTTTAAAGTCGATTGGGTCAAGCGCGTCTTACCCCTGAGCCTTTATAAAGTTGATTGGGACTTAAAGAGTTAAATTAATGATCTCCAGGGGAACTCCATAATGCCTCATCAATTTCCAAAGTGATACTCTGTCTACACTGTCAAATGCCTTTTCATAGTCCACAAATCCGATGTATAGTGGTGAATTCCATTCCAGACTTTGTTCAACTATTATTCTCAAAGTGGCTATCTGGTCTGTACATGAACTGTTTTGTCGAAAACCTGCTTGTTCATCTCTCAGTTTCTTATCTATGGACTCCTTTAATCTGGCAAGGATAATCCTGTTTAATACTTTTCCTGGCACTGATAGTAACATTATTCCTCTATAATTTGTGCACTCTTGTAAATTTCCCTTCTTGGGCAACTTAACCAGATATCCTTCCTTCCATTCTGCAGGTATCTCTTCCTTTTTTCCAGACTTTACCAAGTAATTTATATAACATCTCTGTAGCCGTTTCAATATCTGCTTTTATGGCCTCTGCTGGAATGCCATCAGGTGCAGCCGCTTTTCCATCTCTTAGAAGCTTTATAGCTTTCTTTATTTCTTCCTTCGTTGGCCTTTCACCGTTAATTTGTAGCTCTTCTTCTTCTAGCTGGATGTCCGGGGGGTTTTGGGGAGCTGGTCTATTGAGAAAGTCCTCAAAATATTCTGTCCACCTCTTCATTTGCTCTTGTATATTGCTGAGCAGTTTTCCATTATTGTCTTTTATGAAGCAACTTGTTTGCTTTTATTTCCCTGTTAGCTTCTTTGTGCTGCTATACAGTTCTCTCATATTTCCTTTGGCTGCAGCATCTTCTGCCTCTCTTGACAACTCCTCAATATACTTCCTCTTGTCTCTTTTGATACTTCTTTTTACTTCTTTGTTTGCTTCAGTGTACACTTCTTGAGCCTTGGCTTTGGAACTTATGGTTTTGCTTGTGTTTAAATCTGCTGTCTTGTTTTTTTCTGTCTTTTATCTTATTGATGGTTTCTGTTGTTATCCATGCTTTTTGCTGTCGTTCCCTTTTCCCCAGTATTTCTTCACATGTCTCATTCCATACAGTTTTGATTTGCTGCCAATAGTCTTCTGTATTCTCTACATCTTCCAGCTGTTGGAGCACTTGGAATTTGTTAGATATTGTGACTGCAAATTTGTCTCTTGTTTCTTGATTTCTTAGATGTCCTACATTAAATTGTTGTCTATAATTTTGCATTGGTGCATATCTCTTGAGTTTCATTTTTACTTTGGCTATCAGAAGGTGGTGAACTGATGCCACATCTGCTCATTTATATACCTTTACATCCTGCAATAATGATCTAAACTTCTTGTTTATGCATATATGATCAATCTTATTTTCTGTTCTATGGTCTGGTGATATCCATGTTGCCTTGTGTATTCTCTTATGTGGAAACATGCTTCCTACTATAGCCAGTTAATTTGAAGCACAGAAGTTTGAGAATAGTTCCCCATTTTCATTCATTATTCCTATCCCATGTTGTGGTGGAAATACAGTGATACAACGTTAAAATATCTCCAATTATAAAGATAACGGGTAAAATAACACGTAGGGATAAAAATATAGGCAAGATATGCCGAGGCTTCTTCACCTACGCCAGCGCTTTCTACCGCAATTAAAACTAACTAGTTGGAACATGCAGACAAACGACATATCCTTTTAGACGGGGTAGAAACGGAGATAAAAGAAAAAAAATTATGACGGTCTGAACACGTGTTTGAATCTAAAAAGGCAAAAAGACGCAATTTGTAGTTTAAAGGAAAAATTACGCCACTAGTTGACACAATGTAAGGAAATGGAAAAAAAAGACCTTAGCTCTTATTCGAAACAGACGTATCTTAGACGTTTTACCGTAATTGGTCATTTTAATTTGAATATAGCGGCAAATGCCATACCCGAAGGTTCAAAAACAAATTTCAAAACTAACGTTGAGAAAAATAGGTTTTTCTTTAATAATAAAGTTATGAAAATAAAACCTAGCTAGTTTGATAGCCCATCTTGAGCAGAGAAATAATATACTTTTAATTGCACAGACGGACAGATAACACGGAAGATATTGACGAAAGACCGTATTGTTCCATACAGACTAGCGAACAGTTTTTTGTGCATATTTTCACTAAAGTTACATTTTGGCGTCCTTGAGCCTAAAAATGCAAAAATCAAACTGCAAATGAACTAGGGGCAAAGTCGGAGGATAGTTGCTAAAAATAACTTAGCATAGGATCTTAGAAGTAGGGGGAGACAAAAATTTGTGTAGTTTTATTTTCTTGTAGTTTCGTCCAAAAACAAGTATAATTTTGGGAAAAGCCAAATTGAGACGGACAGACCGACAGACAAATACTACATACTAGACTGAGACTGGACTGAAATTGGACATTTATATTTTAAATATTTGAAAAGTTCGAGGGGAAGTCCGCTGATTGGACAAAAGCATTTATATTATTGAAAAAGAGACGCACGCTTGTGCCATTTGATAGAAGATTGTCCATTGACACAGTTCGTTACTGCTAGAGGTGATTTCCAGGAATTATTAAATAAAAATCAGTGGGACGCCCTAATCTAGCCAGCAGCTCAGCTGAGTTTTGCTAGTACTACGTAACTGTGTTCTCAATTCTGAATTGTGAGTTTCTGATCTG
The DNA here is from genome assembly GCA_024509875.1 of Oreohelix idahoensis. Lineage (NCBI taxonomy): Eukaryota > Metazoa > Mollusca > Gastropoda > Stylommatophora > Oreohelicidae > Oreohelix > Oreohelix idahoensis. The sequence continues at coordinate 177,627 of JAMPIV010013853.1, read as the reverse complement.
GCACTACGCTTGTGCCAGATGATTTTATAGAAGTACAAGAGCGGATGCCTGTGCAGCCTAACATTTTACTCCAGCTACTGAGAGGAGTGGGCCACAAGAATTCTGTACTACATCGTTACAGGCCAGTTAAGTGCAAACCTGGCCTGCTGGAGATTCATCAACTGTGTCCACCATCAATAAAGAAATAAAATCTTGTATATAAACATTAATATCAGTCCATATGTCAAGGACAAGGAACTTTATAATCATAGATTGGGCATGATGACGCCACCCCAACTAAACATCCAGTGCTAGTTTTTTTTCCCAAGACATTGTAGATATTATTAATATTAACCATTGTAACAAAATACCTATGTACAATAATTTCATTTGATTATGCAATATATATATGCACTTTATTGATAAATACATAATGTTTCCTATGTTCTGACAAAAAGAAACAATTGGTTCAGGACTAATAAATTTAAAAAATTTTCAAACTTAAATTCTAAAAGCCAGTGTTAGTTCAGTTTATCAGAGAGTTTATTATTATTATTAGACTTATTATTTTACATGTGTGTGTCTGTGTATTTTATTACCTACACATTACATTTCAGTACCCTAGACTTTTAACGTAGCTAACATTCATACTAGTAGAATAGGTCTGTTTGAGGTCGTAAGTAGTAGCAGAAAGGCCTTCTGTAACTCACATAAACTTTTATCTCAGGAGCCTTCACAGCTGACCTCATCCAGTACACTAGGTAACATATCAACCATACAATAACATCAAAAACCACTACACATGTTTTCCCATGACTTCTTCAAAGCCGGTGTTGACTGTACCTATCTTTGCATTCATGTCTCCCATCAAAATTGTGATTTCTCTTTTTTTTACTTTTTCCACAACTTCCTGTAGTCTAGTATAAAATGCTTCTTTCACAAACTCTTTTTTGCCATTAGTTGGTGCATAACATTGGATGATATTTACATTTATTTTCTTTTTAGCTGTTTTAAAAGTAGCTGTTATTATTCTGGCTCCAACAGCTTCCCATTCAATGAGTGCTTTCTGTGCTTCTTTAGATATCATAAGAGCTACCCCTTCACTGTGGTGTGAACTTTCGTCTTCATGTCCTGAGGACAGCACCAATTCACCTGTGATGAGTTTCTTCTTGTCTACCCCCTTCCACTTTGTTTCACACATTCCCAGAACCTCGATTTTATATTCCCTCATTTCTGCTGCTACTTGTGCCACTTTCCCTTGTTCGTTTAATGTCCGAACATTCCAGGTGCCAAATCTGGAAGTTCTCCTAGAAGAAAGAAGGTTAGTCAGTAACACAGATTCCTTTCGGCTTTCTCTGTGTTGCATCAAACGCCTCCCTGCGAGAGGACCTTCTCCTGTCTTGGATGGCTGTGTTTTATTTTCCTTAATTGACTTGTCCATGTTTGTTGAAGTTTTTTGTGGTTTAAATTTTTTACAGGATGGGTTAACCAGCCCCATGCCTAACCCTCCTTTGTCGCTTTCTACGACATGCATGGAAGGGAACAGTGCTACTATTCTTTGCTCCCCTTTCGGGCCCCGGTAACACACTCCAGCCCTACGGCAGTATCATTTCTTCTTCATTTTTCTCTCCGATCACATTTATTTGCCATTTCATTTTCCCCTTTCATACATTTTACTCTTTATGCTGGACATAGCATAGAGAAAGTCTCTAACACGCCACTCCCCTATGGCAGTATTTGCTACGGGAGTAATTCTTATCTTATTGTGTCGCATTCACGCTTCACGAAGACGCGTTAAGTTACGCCTGGTTATTAGACGGTCAGCGACAATATTTTATCGCATAATCTGTCTGACCTTTTTTTTCAAGCAACGGTGCTTGTTTATCCAAGGTTGTGTTGGTCAGGAGTGTTGAAAAGAACCAGATTTGTTTGTCTGGAAAAACACAGGATAACCCGTGCACGAGGCGGAACTTATGACATAAGCGCTTCCGGGTCATCCTTGATACACCAACATTACTGTCTGTGTGACACATGTGGGCATGTTGTCATGTGTATCTACCGATCTGCCTGTAAGTTTGTACACCAGGGCATCGGACAGCATATTACCATATATGGGAGACGTGACCTTTTGCAAAATTTGTCAATGTCGGAAATATTTTGAAGGTATCACACTCGACCTGTTTGAATATGATTGGAGCGCTTATTTAACTCCATAACAAACGAAGGCGGGGAATATAGTCTGACCATTTCGCAGTTTTATTTCACTGTGAATTTCACGCTCGCCAAGACAACATCAGACCTCGCCAGAGTGAAGACTAGATTCATAATACCTTTTTGTTAACCGGACCTTTTATTTGAGAACCAGATAAGACTTACAAAGCACAGAAAATCTCTACATTTTAATAAGGAACCCCGGGACTAGGAAACTGAAGACTCACGGAGTCAGAGGGGAATCTATTGTCAAATTAAAGACATCCCAGACGCGTGTAAGAGAACGATTAGTCTCTTTTATTCATCTGAGCAACAAGTCTGCAGCCAGGATTGGCGTAAGTTGTGATTTACATTTCATATTTTATTACTAACATGTAAACTAACATATATACTTGTATGTATATATTACCATGTAAAGTTTAATGTGTGAGACTCGCTATTGGATGTCAACGTCATTTGGGGCTGGCAACCTCAGCGTATAGAATGATGATTCATGAACCACCACTGCACGGGCTGGTGATTGCTTTATTGATAGTTTCGTAAAGAGAACTAAAAGCATAAAGTAGTTCCAGGTTCCCTATGGAGCAGGGAGGGAAAGATGGAAAAAAGCTATGTAAATTCTAAGTATAATACTTACATTTTCAAAGCAGTGTAAATGCCCCTATAAACATATTCACTTCAAAATTAATGTAAGTTTTCAAGCTTTAAACCAGTGTAAATGTCTATGTGAAAATATTCATTTTAAATTAATAGAAGTTTCAAACTTTCCCATAAGTGTAAATATAAATGAAACATAAATGAATTTATATTGTGAACACTTTTCAAACAGTTGAGATGTAAATGTAAAACATATTATATCTGTACGTTTAACCTTTTCATTTAAAGGTAATGTAAAGCTAAAGCTATTCAGTTTAAATGTAAAGGAAATTTTATCCCGAGGGATTAAATTTAATTCTCATCTAGGGTAAATTCTGACATGGGATGGTATAATAAAAGAGGTAGGCACATAACTATGTGTCGGAAAACGCCATACTCAGAAGAGCGTTTTGTTTCTATTTCTATTACCAGTTATTAGTGGTACCAGCTGAAAGTACTATCTCTGGAACCAAGTGAAGGTAGAAGTGGACTGACGTTGTGCGAGACGCCATCATAAGAGGATCTTATAGAACCAGCTGGACCGTTACTCCTTGACGTTCTGGGAATGTGCGGCGCCTGAACTTTGACCAGAGACGAATGACAGCAGTTTACAGAAAACCAACCCATAAGGAGGATTAGAATCATCCTTGGCAGCTAAGTTAACCTATATGCTGCCACTTGAACTTCTTATCAAAAACCATTGAAGTGATGAAAACCTTTTCATAAATATTCAAATTATTTTCCAACTAATAATAATAATAATAATAAATTCTTTAAGCACCAAACACGGCGCATAAGGCAGAAACCAGTGCTCTCCAGGTTGTACGTTGTGACGCCACTCCTCTTAGCTCTTACACATTGTTTAATCCCAACGTTCTTCCTTCTCTTATTATTGTTCTTCTGAGTGTTTCTTTTGGTCTTCCTTTTTTCCTCTTACCCTCAGGAACCCAAGTGAGCGCCTGCAATGGTATTCTATTGTTTTGCATTCGTAGGACATGACCGATATAAGACCGTCGTCTTTTCCTCATATAGTTGGAGACATATTTCTGCCTAGAGTCTTCTCTTATTTGTCGATTAGTCTTGAATTCTTTCCAACTGATGTTCATGAGTTTTCTAAGACATTTGTTCTCGAATGTATTCAGCTTGTTCTCCAATGATTTTGTTATTTTCCAACTCTCACAGCCGTATGTTAACACTGAGATAACATTTGAATTAAACAGACGAAGCTTGGTATGTATATTCAATGATCGTAATTTCCAAATGTTAGATAATCTATTGAAGGCGCTAGCTGCCAAAGCAATTCTAGTAAGAATTTCTCTTGTGTCACTATCCTGAGTCATTTTACTGCCTAAATAATTGAAACTTTCAACTTTCTGTAATTTTTCTCCGTTCAGGATAATATTAAAGGTCTCGTTAGAAAAGTTCATAACTTTAGTTTTAGAGGCATTTATTTGGAGACCTATTTTAACCGAAAGATGACACAAATTATTTACTGCTTCTTGGGATTGTCTGGGTGTTGAACTTAAGAATGCTAAATCATCTGCGAAATCCAGGTCCCCCAGGAATTTTCCATTTGTCCATTTTATACCTAATTGTTCATTGTGGGTATAGTTTCTCATAATACCTAAAGTGATTATTAAATTCTGTTATTTGTAATGTTACAAATTTAACTTCGATTCAATCATTTTAAATGTACTACATGTTTGTCTCAGTCAAAGTTACTAAACACACATTCTAAACAGAGCTATATATTATAATAATAATTCCACTGATTAACTCAGCAGTGAGGGCTTAACGAGCTAGAATAAACCAATGCTTAAACTCTTCATAAAAGGTTCGGCAGATTACAGAATTAACGTGCTCAGCAACAGCCAGCATTGTTTTCGCTTATCTGAATATCTTATGAAGACTCCCATGTGATAGAAGCTTTACTACTCTTCTATCTATATTTCTGTCAAGAGTAATCTTGTGTAAAGATAGACTCCATTGAAGCCTATAATAGATACTCGAGTTTTGGCCACTGTTGGACCACTACTGCAAAGCAGGGGAGGCAATACCGTCACAAACTGGAGTCATCCGTATATGACCACCAGCTATGCGCAATGCTATAATATATGTACATGGAAGTGAACCTATGTCTGTGAGGCTAATTACATCCTCATTGACTCTTGAAATCATCCACACACTTCCAGGGATTCCCCCTGTGGTGAAACTTGTTGAGAACCCAGCATTGCACACTAAGCTTGGAGAAGTCACTTGAGCCCAGGCGAAATTATTTGGCTTGGCTTGACTTGGTTGACTGCATGCAGAAAGATCTGGCTGTGGACCCAGTAATAGGCAGGGGAAGCTGAGAAGTGGCTCTGTGCAGGACGTGACAATTCCTTGGGAGAGCCCAGAACCAGAGTACAGTATTTTAACTCTGCATAGTTGGAGAGCCCCCTTGGATGGCGGGGAATGCACAATATGCCACGCACTTCTTCCTCCTAGCTTGGGACCAGATGTGACGATCCTTTAAATGCAGGCCAAGCTAGAAAAACTAGCGCTCATGACTTTAACTCAACACGTTTCGGAATTGTAGAAAAGCCACAGAAAAAGCCTAGATCTACAGTGTAGATAATACCAAGGAGTCTTCAACTTGGTATTGACTGCTAAAGAGTGAGAAGCTAAGCAGCCCTAGTTAAACAACAACAACAACAACTGTGGAACCGTAAGCACATAACTCACGTTATCCTCTATATACTTAATATCTTAATGTGTAATGTCTGCAACCAACAATGACAAAATCTCGTCACTTTTCGGAAAAGTACGGAAAAGGCGGGCACTGCGCCGAGAAAACCACATTTAACAAACATTACATGAACGGCATGCCTCGCAATCTTTTTATAGTGCATTTTCGGACAAATACGGAAATGACTTTCCCTCATTGATTTGCTGTGTTCTATTCTCATTTATTTGCCAAGTTTTACGGGGTTTACAAATTTACTGTATAAAATATGCGAGCAAGTAACTCGCCAAATTATGAGAAGGGTAATAATTTAGTTGTACTCGTTCTGCTGTATTTCTTAATGACTATTTCTCCTGTAGTCATTTCATACCCTTCCATTCTATTTCAAGTTCATTAGATCTTTTTAGTCAATCTTATCATGACGTATGGTCAATGCACCATGAATAAATGGGTGTTTAATTGAGTGTTTATTGTGCAATGCTCGCCTTCTTCGCATTTTCCCGAAAGGTTACCTGGATATTTTTTCATTTTACTTTATAGGCGATACAAGAAAGCAGATTTAAGCAGAAGCATAACCAGAAGCTCCAAAGCCAAGGCTCATGAAGTGTACATAGAAGCAAACAAAGAAGTAAGAAGAAACATCAAAAGAGACAAGAGGAAGTATATTGAAGAGTTGGCAAGGGAAGCAGAGGAAGCTGCAGCCAAAGGAAATATGAGGGACTTATACAACATCACAAAGAAGCTAATAGGGACATATAAGCAAGCAAATGGCCTCATAAAAGATAAGAATAGAAAATTGCTTAGTAATATACAAGAACAAATGAAGAGATGGACAGAACATTTTGAGGAACTTCTTAATAGACCAGCTCCAACTAATCCTCCAGACATCCAGCCAGCAGAAGAGGAGCTACAAATCAGCTGTGAACGACCAAGTAGAGAAGAAATAAAGAAAGCCATTAAGCTTCTGAAAGATGGAAAAGCAACTGGTCCAGATGGCATTCCAGCAGAGGCCATCGAAACAGATATTGATACCTCTACATTGATATTATACAAACTACTTGGCAAAGTCTGAGAGAGAGAGGAAATACCCGCAGAATGGAAGGAAGGTTCTCTGGTCAAGTTGCCTAAGAAGGGAAATTTACAAGAGTGCACAAATTATAGAGGAATAATGTTACCATCAGTGCCAGGAAAAGTATTAAACAGAAGCATCCTTGAGAGAAGAGTCCTTAGACAAGCAATTGAGAGATGAACAAGCAGGTTTTCGACAAAACAGATCCTGTACAGACCAGATAGTCACATTGAGAATAATAGTTGAACAAAGTCTGGAATGGAATTCACCGCTTTACATAGGATTCGTGGACTACGAAAAGGCATTTGACAGTGTAGACAGAGTATCACTTTGGAAACTGATGAGGCATTATAGAGTTCCCATGAAGATCATTAACTTAATAAGGAAGACGTATGAAGACATGACATGCAGAGTTCTTCATGAAGGACAACTTACAGAACCGTTTAAGATTAGAACGGGAGTGAGACAGGGATGCCTCTTGTCTCCATTACTTTTTTTTACTAGCAATAGATTGAGTTATGAAAACATTGACATCATACAACAGAAATGGAATTCAGTGGAATCTGGCTAAACAGCTTGATGATCTGGATTTTGCAGATGACTTGGCTCTTCTGTCCCATAACCATAATCAGATGCAAGATAAAATGAAAATTCTCGATGAGAGGTCACAACAAGTGGGCATGAAAATACACAGAGAAAAGACAAAGATTATGAGAATAAATGCAAGAAATGATAACAAGATTGAACTTGAAGAAACACCAGTAAAGATGCAGAATCATACACATATCTTGGTAGTAATATAGAAAAAGTTGGAGGGACAAACAATGAAATCAAAATAAGAATACAAAAAGCAAGAGGAGCTTTCATTGCATTGGGAAATATATGGAGAACAAGAGAAATCAAGTCCAACACGAAAATAAACATCTTCAACTCAAATGTCAAGTCAGTCCTATTGTATGGCTCTGAGACATGGAGAGCAACAAAAACAACAACTAAAAAGCTACAGACTTTTATAAACGGGTGCTTGCGTAGAATAGAAGGACTGAAATGGTATGACAAAGTCACAAATGTGGAACTGATGACAAGAACCAGACAAGTGTCAGTGGAACAAGAGTTGAGAAAAAGACGCTGGCGATGGATAGGACAAACATTGAGGAAACCTGTTGATAGCATTACAAGGCAGTCCTTGTTCTGGAATCCACAGGGAAAGAGAGGCAGAGGTAGACCAAAAAACACATGGAGAAGAGAACTGGATACAAAGGTGAAAATGATGAGGAAAACATGGAAAGAACTTGAGCGGATGGCACGGGACAGGAAGACTTGGCATGTGTTTGTTGAAGGCCTATGCTCCTCGGGGAGCTAAAGGGTATTGATTGATTGATTGATTATAGACGATGCATATAGATAATGATTTGTGTGCGTATTCTGGCACATTAAAGGAAACACGAATGCTGAAATATCGGACTTGCAAAGAAAAAGAAAGAAAAAGGAAAAGAAACAAAGACAGAAAGAAAGAGAGACAGACATGCAGGTAAGCTGGCAAGCATGCTGTCATGCAGGCAGGCAGGAAGGCTAGATGGAAAGAAAGAAGGAAGTTTGCTATACCCTGATTTCCAAAATCCTAATTTTTTTGTCTCCCGCAATAATGAAGTCAATGTGACAACAACCCCCCCCCCCCCCTTCTCCCCCCCCCCCCCCCCCCTTTTCCTCCTCTCCATTTCAAAACAATGTAATCGAAAACTGTATCGCCTAATCCGTTCCTTTGGGCCTATCAGCTAGGTGGAGAAGGGGTACATGATGCAATGGGCAACAGATTGATCTCATTATAATTGTGCCCATGCCTCCGCCCTGAAGAGTATTTATGTCCTCCCCTTCTCCACCCAGCAAACAGCAATATGTGTGTCCTCACTGCGCCATCCCACACACAACAATATATATGCCCTCACTTCACCATCCCACACACAGCAGTCTATATGTCATCCCTTCACCATCCAACACATATCAATATACTTCTACCCCCTTTATCATCCCACACACATATACACACAATAATAAATATATTCTCCCTTCAACATCCCTCCCCCCACACACACACACATACACACAACAATAAATATATTCTCCCTTCAACATCCCAATATAATCTCTCTTCAACATCCCGCACATAACAACATATATATATATCCTCCCTTCAACATTCCACACACAGCACAGACTACAATAAATATATTCTCCCTTCCACATCCCCCACACACAAAAATAAATATATTCTCCCTTCAACATCCCACGCACAACAACATATATATCTCCTCCCTTCAATATCCCACATACAACAACATATATCTCCTCCCTTCAACATCCCACACACAACAACATATATCTCCTCCCTTCAACATCCCACACACAGCAATACATATACCATCTTAGGCTCCTTATTAAAATCAAGACTACCATACATCATTGAAAAGTACCACAGACACGTGTCCACAATCCTAAGAGTTATAAAGTTACCTTCTAGCAATCCGTGTGTGTTTGTGTTCCCGAGCCCGTTTGTACGTCAGCAACCACCCGCACAGTAGGGATTCCCCTTCCAGCAGCCGGAATAACCCTCAAATAAAAATATCAAACACATGATGATTGGATTTCGCACAATTCCACGGTGCCTGGGTTCAACTCTTGTTGCATGTTCCGCGAAGGTAAATGTAGGAAACGGGAGGTCACCCTAACTATACAACATTACTTTCGTTAGCAGACGGTGATCGGTTCGAGAATCCCTCTTCCTTTTCGCGGTGAGTTTAAATAGAATTTCAGTTAAAATTATAAATCTCGTTAACTAAAAATATGTCTGGTAGTTATTATTCTCTTCTCTCTCTTTGTCTTTTCTCTCTTCTTCTGTATCGCCATCTTAGCCCGTCTCTCCGTTTCTCTTTCTCTTGTGCTTCATTGGTTGTCTACCCTTCTTTGTCTCATAGTGCCTTCTCTATATCTTTACTTAAGTTTGCGGTCTTTATATATTAGTTCGGTTTTTTGGGGGTTTTTTTCATGTTTGTATGCTCTTTGTCTCACTTATTTTCTTTTTTCATTTCTCTTTCCTGTTATTAAATTGCTTCTTTGTTTTATCTGTCTATCCCACCCTACCCCCTTCCATTCATCACTCCCTAAATCCAGCGATCTATCCCTCCCTCTTTTAAAATGTGTCCATCGGTCTGTCTGTCCATCCATCTCTGTCTGTATGTCTATCAGTCTGCCTGTTTGTCAATCCGTCAGTCCGCCGCCCACCTGTCTGCATGTCTGTCTGTCTGTCACTGTATTTCCATTTGCCTGTCTATCTATATGTTTAAATATACCTATGCATCTATCTACATACCTGTCCACTATTTATCTCCTATGTATTTACCTTTGTCTTTTCATTTCTTTAGTTGTCAGACTGTAACTATTTACTTAATGAGAGCTTTTCTGCCTGTCTGTCTGTTGTCCGTTAATATTAGTCTGTCAATCTATCTATTTGTTGTCAATTATCCTTATTCCGTCAGCCTTTCTTTTTGTTATCCATTAGCCGTATTCCGTCAGCCTATCTGTTTGTTGTCCATTATTCTTAGTCTGTCACTTTGTCTATTTGTTGTCCATTAGTCTTTTTCCATCAATCTGTTTATTTGTTGTCCATTAGATTTTGTTGATCAGCCTGTTTGTTGTCCATTAGTCGTTGTCCATTAGCCTTATTCCGCCAGCCTGTTTGTTGTCCATTTGTCTTATTCCGTCAGCCTGTCTAATGTCCATCATTCTAACTGTCTATGTTTGTTGTCCATTTGTCTTATTCCGTCAGCCTGTTTAATGTCCATCATTCTAACTGTCTATGTTTGTTGTCCATTAGTCTTATTCCGTCAGTCTGCTTGTTGTCAATTAGCCTTGTTTCGTCAATCTGTTTGTGTATTGTCAATTAGCCTTTATCAGTCAGTCTGTTTGCTGTACATTAGTCTTATTCAATCAGTCTGTTTGTTGTCCATTAGTCTTATTCCGTTTGTTGTCCATTAATCTTAGTCCTTCAGTCTGTTTGTTTGTTGTCCATTAGCCTTAGTCTATCAATCTGTCTGTTTGTTGTCCATTAGTCTTTGTCAGTCTGTCTCTTTGTTGTCCATTAGTCTTTGTCAGTCTGTCTGTTTGTTGTCCATTAGTCTTATTCCTCAATATGTTTGTTGTCCATTAGTCTTATTCCTCAATATGTTTGTTGTCCTTTAGTCTTATTCCTCAATATGTTTGTTGTCCTTTAGTCTAAGTCTGTCAATCTGTCAGTGTGTTGTCCTTTAGTCTAATTCCGTCAGTCTGTCTGTTGTCCATTAATCTTAGTCTGTCATTCTGTCTGTTTCTCTTTCTGAATGTCTTGCTTACTTGCCTTTCAATGCAACCTGAGCCATCAAGAACATTTCAATTAAATTATATGCTACACAAACTTCCATATAATCTAAAAACATTAAATTAATTTATATGTTTTTGCTGGATGAAGATTTGGTCATTCTCCACTCCGCTTCCTTTTTGTCTGTTTTACTTCTGTTTTTCATTTTATTTCATGTCAAAGCTGTAAGAAATGCACTTGTAATTTCAATACATTTAGATTTCTTTTATGTTGCTGAAATAAACGTTACAAAATGGAGATGTATAGGTTTTGTTTCACGTTTAGTATTTTGTGTAATGTACACACTATAACGGAGCCGCGGTTGCATAGTGGTTAGTGCACTGGCTTCGTAGCTCAGTGGTGCATGGTTCGATCCCAGATGAGGTGGGATGTTTTTATGCCGCAAACGGCTCCTGGGTCGACCCAGCACCAATTGGGTACCAGAGCAACTTCTGGGAATTATTTTTTTTTTAAGGCGGCCGGCGTGATGCTGACCACATCACTCCTAGTGTGCCGATGGTCAAGAAAATATGGGCCTAACACCATATTCCCAATATGCCTCAATGGGCATGTAACGTGATCCTTTACCCTTCTTTACACACTATAGTAACAGACAATATGTATAGTTTCAAAGCGGTGCACTTTTCAGATGTGTGAAAATTTTATGGGATGTTTTTTTCTTTTAAATCAAGGCAAAAACAGGTATACCTCGCTTTATTGCGCTTCGCAGATATTGCGCTTTTTTACAAATTATTCATGTTCATTTATTAGAGCGTGCCTTCTTCGTCCAATAGATGTTGGCTCTCCACCAGCAAAAAGATGACGATTCGCTAAAGGCTCACATGATGAAGATTATCATTTTTTTAGCAATAAAGTATTATTAATTTTACAGTACATTGTTCTTTTTAGACCTAACGCTGTTGCGCACTTAATAGACATATTGTAAACACAATTTTAGGCTTGTATATGCACTGTGAAGCCAAAACAGTGGGTATGACCCGCTTTATTGCGATATTCACTTTATTGCGGTGGCCTGGAAGGAAACCCGCAATATCTCCGAGGTATGCCTGTATCTAAATGACAAAACTTAAAATAAATTTCAATACTTTTTTTTTAATGATGAGAAATATCCCTTTCAATCTCTGATGGGTTTTAATTAGATTGTTTATGGTTTTCAATTCCAAGTAATATGAATAACTGCCGATACGTGAAAGTTACTTCAATGTCGATATTTCCTTGGTCATAAAGTATTACCAATATTTTATGAAGCCATAGTAGTTACTGATCTGTGCCTGTTATTGCCGTGCTATGTCTATCGTTTGTCACATTACTTTATTTATTGTCTTTTGTGATAGCTTTTCGCCCCATTTTCCCCTTGTGCGCCTTACTGAGCCCCCCCCCCCTCCCCCCCCCTTTCATCTGGTCCCTTTGCTGGAAGCCTGCACCAAGCATGCACACGTTCTTGTGGCGGTGGTCTATGTGCCAGTTCGTATCACGTGATGAGGTTGCCAGTCCCATGCACAATTAGTCCGCCTTGTACGACACGCCTGAGGGTACAGAGGTGTTATTCTTGTATTGTCTCTACTGAGACCCCCCTCTCTCCCCCCCCCCCCCGGTGTAATTACTTGTTGATTCTTAGATGCGTGGGGTACTCAAATATAAAATAGTGCCTCGTCTGGAGATGATAGTAGAGAACATTCAGCAGCAAAAACGCCATGGAAAATGTAGATGGAAGTTGTACATGGAAGTTGTACACGGAAGTTGTACATGGAAGTTGTATATGGTAATTGCTAGTTCTTTGTCATTTTAAGTAATTATTCATTGTTTTTCTTCAAATGTGGCCAATGTTTGTTTTTTTTTAAACAAATATTCTTGCCTCTCAAGGTAAAGTTGCGGTACTCCGGGTTCAAAATCTAGTATAGCGTCTCGCATCAGTCCACCCAGCTGTAAATGGGTGCATGGCTCTCCTCTTTTGATTTCGGGAAGGCAAAGGAAGAGAACTGCAAACCCTATAAAACTGGGCCTAATAGAAGTGGAGTCTGTAACATTTCACTCCCCACCGGCAGTATCTGCTGTGGCACTACTTCTACCTCTACCTTTAATAGCAGACTATTGGGAGGATAGATAAATATGTTTACTGTTTAGCTACATGTCCTGATGATGACACTAATTCACCTATGGTAATTCAATTCTTGTCCATTCTATTTCAACTTCATTGGATCTCTTTAGGCAAACTTATCCCGGACTTATGGTCGATGATCAATGCATATAGAAAAAAAAATGTAATGCATGTTCTTTTAATGCATGTTAATCAAGCTTTCAAGTGGCAGTGCGTGCTGTTTCCATATTTTCTTGAAAAGGCACCATGAAATGATCGAAAGGCAAGCGCGCGATTTTAAGAGTTTTCACGGGCTTGCGCGCCTTTTCCTCATTTCCCGAAAAGCTAGTAGGACTGCTTCGTTGTAGGTTAATGATGTTTCACTTAGAATATTTTGTAGGTTAATGATGTTTCACTTAGACTATTTTGTAGGTTAATGATGTTTCACTTAGACTATTTTGTAGGTTAATGATGTTTCACTTAGACTATTTTGTAGGTTAATGATGTTTCACTTAGACTATTTTGTAGGTTAATGATGTTTCACTTAGACTATTTTGTAGGTTAATGATGTTTCACTTAGACTATTTTGTAGGTTAATGATGTTTCACTTAGACTATTTTGTAGGTTAATGATGTTTCACTTAGACTATTTTGTAGGTTAATGATGTTTCACTTAGACTATTTTGTATGTGTGGGATAGGTTTCCTAATTTTTTAATTTTGCCAGGCCATGGGCCGTATGGCCTTCTCTTTACCATTTCCATCTGCAACTGACGAAGGATTTTTAACGTGCGCAACTCGCACACGGAACCTCCTATGTGTTCTTCTTTATCAGAAAAGGCTAGGCATCCGATCTCACTATCCAGGAGATCTCACTACCCAGGAGATCTCACTACCCAGGAGATCTCACTATCCAGGAGATCTCACTACCCAGGAGATCTCACTACCCAGGAGATCTCACTACACAGGAGATCTCACTACCCAGGAGATCTCACTACCCAGAAGATTGACATTATAAGGAACCACTGGTTTCTGAGAAAAAAAATGTCCATCAATTATATTGCCTGTACTGGAAGCATACCTGGTATCTTTAGAACTAGAGGCGGATGCCATACCTCTTAGGCTGTAGGGAATAAGGATAATTTGGACATTTCCTTTTCTGTTACTCTCCAGCAGTCCAGGTTATACAAAAGTACAGAAAGTACACACCTTTCGTATAATCTTAATTTGGTATTTATGGCTGCGGTGAGTAGATTTCCAAATATTGTTTAGATTAGCAAAGACTGTTCTGGTTTTGTTCATTCTATTACTGGTGTCTTTGCTTGTTCTGCCGTCATTTTTTGCTACACTAGCGTCTTTATGATAAATTAAAAATCACACACCAGTGATTCTGCTATAACTCTATGATTAACGCCCCGAACAGAAACATTCTTTTTGCGATTGGAATAACAACTACAAATACTTGTAATTATGGCAGTGGGAAATCATTATCTTTGGTAATTGACGAGTAAATCATGATTTTGTCGGGCAAAAACGCACAACAGCATTAAAATCCCACAAAAGTTACAAGTGGAAAAGTAAACGCCGACGTGGACCTCCGAAAAGGAAAGGGTTAGATCTAGATTGGGTGTAGCCCTCTCAGATTCAATTCTGAACTCTCAAAATTTCATAGCGGACTGACACAAGCTTGTCGAAGCCACACAGCCACAGCCCACAGCTGAGAAAAACAAAGTTGACCTGCGTTTGAGCAGACTTGCATAAGTGATAAGCTCAGATCTGTAATACTGTGTCAGAAGGGTATGTTAAACTTGTATTTAATCGTTGGGTTACAAGTAGTTTGGTGTTGTGTAAACTGCTGTAATATTTAATATTAATATTAGCATTGACTTTGAATAACTTCTAATATCTTAATCCTGGTACGCTCAACCCTGTGCTGATAACTGAAAATTTGTTTCCAAGCTGAATATAATCTGAACAATCCTGAACAGCATGACTGTTGCAGGTGGAACTTATGGAAGGGGAAGTAATCTTTAGAATGTTTTGAACATATTAAATTTCGAGTTGCAACGCTTGATTAAGCGGATACTTGTTTGACTTTAGGATAGAATTATCTTTTCCTATTTTCGGGTGACAGAGTACAGATAAGCGTGTGAACGCTGTTTAATGTATTTATTCTGTACTGTTTTGAGTCATGTGAATAGCTCGCTAGTCTGCATGTGTTATCGAGAACGGTGTTCAAGACAACCGAATCTCGTGACGGGTTTTTTGGCGGGACTAGTGTGTGATTGGGGGAGTTGTGTTTTGGGCGTGGACCGTGTAGGTCGAGTCCCAGTGTTTTTGGATAATGTATGCCTACGTAGGATTTGAGAAAATGTCGACTTATATATTTCGCTGTGTGTACAGCCTATGTGATACACTGCAGTGAAGATTTGTTTAGGCCATATGAACCTTATTATAGCTGCCGTGTGATGCAGGCTTTGCTATGTATTGAAGTACTTTTGTAGGCCATATTTTGAAGATTAATGAAGCTGCCGGGTGATGCAGGCTTCGCTGTGTATTAAGGTACTTTTGTAGGCCATATTATGTTTAGCTGCAGTATGAAGATTTGTGAAGCTGTTAAGCTATTATCAGTCCAGGATTAGGACAGGCCATATTATGTTTAACTGCAGTATGAAGATTTGTGAAGCTGTTAAGCTATTATCAGTCCAGGATTAGGACAGGCCATATTATGTATTAACTGCAGTGTGGAGATGTATGAAGCTATTAAGCTATTATCAGTCCAGGATTAGGACAGGCCATATTATATATTAACTGCAGTGTGGAGATGTATGAAGCTATTAAGCTATTATAAGTCCAGGATTAGGACAGGCCGTATTAGATGTTGATGCAGTGTGGAAATTATATACTATGATTCGTGTTGTGCTAGCGAATGCGAGTACATTTATGGCCAGTAATAACAGTAATAACATTTCAGACTGAAACCACTTTTGTTACATTTATGGTGGTTTACAGTCAACAGGATCTGACATCTACGACTATTCGCGTCGATAGCCTAAGTGGCGTAGTTTTCGTATCATTGGATATCATTTAAGATGTGCCTGAGTGGCGTATACGATTAAGAAATTGTTACCTCTACAGTGATATGTACTTGAAGCAAGAGGATAAAGTGAATCAAATTTTGTCCACCAGACCATAACATATCTAGAGGATCAGTCACTACAAGTTGAAAATAATACATATGACTTGCACGTGACAAGAGTGTAGAACACTTGACTTTGTTATAATTGACCTTATGTAGGCGTGGCTTGAATCTCCTGTACTTCAGAACTGTGACCTAGTTATTATCTGCCTGGGTGGCGCATTTGAGAAACGACGCACGCTTTATTCGTGGTAGAAGGCAACTTTACACCAGTAGCAATTGACGTCCTATTTCATGCCTATAGACGACAACAACGTCTGCAGTGGTCAAGGAAGTTCAATTAGACTTGGACAGTATTTGTACCAGCATTTGTACGGGTTGTGACTGATTTCTGCAATATTCGGGTTACCTGTGCCAGTTGTCACCATCACAAGTTCAAGATGTTATGATACACGGAGTTGCCGTGTGCATTTCAGACTACAGAAGAGTCAAGAGTTGCAGTGTGTGCTGTATTATGGTTCCTGTCAACTTGTGCATTGTTAAGCACATATCATATTGACGAAATTACCTGAAGAGAAACGAATCAAGTTGCAGTGCTTTCCCGCAGTGGAGGTTTTAGCAGTCTATGTGATATCCAGTGTCGTGGCGGAAAAGAAGCGGGATCATTGACAGATAAGTGATTGTGTCTTGTGTAAATTGTGTCACTTCATATATGTCGCTGGGCCTCCCTAATTGCTCATTTTGTTATTATTGTTGTTTATGTCTAATTTGACATATGATTAAGATTTGATGCATAGGTGTTAATGGCTGTTGACATATGTCGATTTTCCTGATAATGATGTGACTTGATAAAGGTGCTATAAAAAGGAATTGGTGATACAGAATTGAGGAATAAGCTCATTTCTTGACAAATAGTTGGCTTTGTGAGCTGGAAAGTTAATTGTCCAACCGTTTTGTGACAGTAATTTGTCATAACTATAAGTGATTACTAGATATATTGGATTAAGTAAGTGAATCACTATGGATGATGATGAGATAGATCCTGAGGATATGAGGCCTATATTGGCTTATTTGTGGGAAGAAGGTAGAGATTATCAACAATTAAAAGGCCCACAGCTTGAGGAACATGTGATAGACAGATTTTTGGTCAATGCGTCAAGAGCGCTAAGATATTTTGCTGAGGAGAATTTTCACTCTCATCCTCATCTAAGGATGGCTAAAGATTTAGCGCAGTTACTGCTTATGGATCTTCGATTGTTTTCGTACCACTATATGGGTGTTGAGCGCGATCAGATATTGAAGAGTATACGTAAGATAATGCGCAACGACATTTCTGTTGATCAGAAAAAGAGGTTAGAAGATGAGGAATTAAGAAGAAAAAAACAACAAAGGGAAAACTTCTTAGAGAGTACCGCTGAAGTGAGTAAAGTACATGAAACAGTGTCTAGACTTACGGGTGAATTGCAAAAGTCAAACTCAGAACTTGCTAGTGTGCAGGCAAGTTTGGATTTAGCATTGTTGAAGATAAAGCAATTGGAAGTCCAGATGAAAGATAAGCAAATTGAGGTAGAAAATATTACACAGGAGGTCCAACAAAATAAACAGATTTATGAGAATTTGAAAGTTGAGACCGATAAACGTGATAGGTATTATACAGAGTCACTTCTTGATTTAATGGATGATATTGCGAATCTTGGTCTCCAACAGGAAGAAAAGAATGAGATGATTCCAGAAAAGATTGATGAGCTTAATGATAGCAATGATTATATTAAGATTCAGTCACTACAACTAGAGTTGACTCAGTTGAGAGCAAATAAAGAACAGTTAGAGAAAGAGACATTAGTGGAGTTGACGGCTGAGAAAGAGAAGGTCGCTAAAATTGAAAATTTACTAGCAGAAGAAAGCGACAAAGTTTTGGCTGTTAAGGAGTTAAATAAAAGGTTAAGTGAAACGATTTCACTTAAAGATAATGAAATTGCGGAAGCAAGGGAAAGAATATTTGGCTTACTAGATATGGTTTTGAAAAACAAAAGGTGCTCTTCTGTCAATGTTCACAATGATAGACAGAAAGTTGCGAAAAGTCAACCCCATACACTTTTTGCTCAGAGAGATTTCATTCATGGTAAAGATAGATCTTATCGTGGTAAATACAACTTTAAAAGTTCTAATATTACTGGTAGTTCCAGTAATAATTCTTGGCGTCAGACCAACAAAGATTCTTGTGTAACAGCCAGTTCTGTTGGTCAGGAAAAGATAGGTGATAAATTTCAGGTCAAGATTCATAAGAACAAATATTTCTCTACTACTGGAAATACTCAGAAATTAATAGCGGGTGTTAAGACTATTACTACTTGTTCCAAAGATGAAACCCATATGCGGAACAATAGAGATACTATTGTTTCTGGCAGTTGTCAAACTCAGCACAGTCAGTTTGAAACTATTGGTAAATATATTCCCATAAGGGAAAAGAAAAACAGTTCTAGAAAGAGAGATAACCCCAAGAGTAAACAGTACCAAGGGAGATCAGAAAATAATAATTTTCCCTCTCGTAGATACTGTAGACAATTTAACAAATCTCAAAGTTTTGATTGTAAGAATGTTGGAAAGTATGATAGAGATAATAGCTTTTCAAATGTTGCTTTACATCACCAGAGTAATGTTCCTAAACAAAAGACTAAAGTCATTTTTTGTAAACAAGGCAACGGTAATAATAAGTATTTTGATCATAGAACAAATAATAAGCGCAATTGTGCTAATTTTGTTCAACATGAGCCCAGAGTCATTTATAATCAAGGTAAACAGAGTAAAAATAACAGTGGATGCTTGAATACTATTGCCTGCTCTGGTTGTTGTTGTGAATATAACACTTTGTTTCAGCGTAAGGCAGCGGCGACATTCAAGGTCGGTCATGTTGTCCCCAAGAATTCTATGATATCTACATGTGATAGAGAGAGCTAGTGACATCGTGAAGAGACCGGGTTTTTACACAAGCCGGTGTTGGGTAATTGTAAACGTGATTTCTACGTTTTTTTTTTTTTTTCATTAAATTTCACTATTGAGTAAAATGGAAATTTTCATTTGTATTTGTTGACAGAAGCTACGTTGCGATAAGGGTCAAGGCTTCTGTGACATATTGACGGTCAGAAATGTGAGTCAACTTTCCGCTCGAGTAGTCAACCGAAACCTGTCAGCGTCTAAATAGCAACTGATGGTTACTTTCTGAAGGTCAAGCATGTTTACAAGAGAGTGGGAGACTTCGCGTCTGATTTATTTTTTTTTAATGTGAAGATGATAATTTTTTGTATTCTATATTAGTACATGACATGTTGTTGTTTTGAGATAACATATAATTTTGTTGTAATGATTATTTCTTTGCATCTTTTGATTGCCATAATTTTTTATTGTTGTTATTTTTATGTCGGTAGTTTGATGATGTATTAATACATTTTTATGCTATTTATATATTATTGTGTTGATAATGTGTAGTATGTAATTATTATCCTTTATACTACTCTGTTCAACTTAGAATT
This sequence comes from Oreohelix idahoensis, assembly GCA_024509875.1. Taxonomy (NCBI): domain Eukaryota; kingdom Metazoa; phylum Mollusca; class Gastropoda; order Stylommatophora; family Oreohelicidae; genus Oreohelix; species Oreohelix idahoensis. Next base: position 157,852 of record JAMPIV010013853.1, on the reverse strand, counting down.
TTTGCAACTGTGTTGTTTAGGATAGTTTTGTACATGATGAGATTGCACAAACTCATTTATTGTGTTGATGTAGTGGTTACTTTTAGATAGTCCTGAGTGTTCGTTATTCACTTAATTTATATTTTTCTCATGTTTTGATGTCATGATTAATTAATATATAGAACATACAGAGAAGATGTGTATTATCTGGTATGTTGTGAAATGTAATTTTGAAAATAGCTTGCATGTATCATACATGATCTTGTATTTGGATTTGTTAACTTTTTGTGAAACTTCGATTTTCCAGAACTTGATTTTCTTGCCAGTCAGACATGTAGATTATTTTCTTAGCAGATTATTTTTTTTAAAAAAAAACTTATTTTTTTTTTGTAGATATTTTTATAGAACCTTTTTTATATTTCATATTAGCAACAGATTGTAGATTTATTTATAGATGTATATCTTATCGATTTGAATAAGAGATAAAGTTATAGCTAAATAGCATTTTACTGAGCTGAACGTAATTGTCAGCAGAAAGAACTTAAAGAATAAATTAAATTTACATGTGTTGATTTAAAGGTTTCTTCGAGATAGGATTTTTGTTTTATATTTCACTCATTTTGTTAAAATATTGATTTCATTATTAGGCTTTACTTAAAGTATTATTGAATTACTTAAAAATTAAATACTGTTTTTATGTAACTTATCGAGAAAAAAAAAATATGTTTGTACGGTACTGTTGAAAAAAATGATTTTTTTTTTTTGGCATTGTAATTTTTTGTTGGGTGTGCCCAGCATTTGACTTCGTGATATCATTGATATGTAGTTTGATTAGTTCTTGTAAAAAGTTGTTTTTTATTATGATGTATTTTTTATTTTTAGCGCTTGATTGTGCGTTGGTCGTATTAGTTATAGTAATGCTATTACTTGTTTGTTCGATGCCTATAATTTATTTATGTTAGTTTTGTATAACTCTTATAACTTAGTTAAATTACTTATTAGGTTTTGTTTAGTTATAAATTATTTTTGGTGGTATTAGTATAGATATACTTTGATATTTTGTGTTGTGCCTTTCGATCATGTTTATATATTTATTTTTGAATAGGTTATCTGATCAAAACAGTTATTAGTATGTATCGTTATTGACTTTCTCTGCGTTCGTGCCTTTGCTTTCTATCTGTCTTTGGTAACTATTCTTCATTTCATTCCTCCTTTTCTGTTGTCTTTTCGGTATGGATTTCATATCTTGTTTATACTTTCGTACCTCATCTTCGTTTTACTTAATTCTATTTGTATACTTTGTCTTCTTTCAACACTTATACCTCTATTCTTTGTATTGTTGGAGTGGTTATATGATTTGATATGATATATCTACTTATGATAGTTGTATTTATTTTACATGTAATTGTCCAACTTAATTATGAGTATATGGTATTGTTGAGTTCTTACTTTCCTTTTTTTTTACAGATCATTCTTCTTTTGATTGATCTTGTGTTTTCTCTTTCGATTGGTTGTTTTCGGTTTGGTTTGTACTAAATATACGTAACTTAATTTTGGAACTGATCATATTTGTATATTTAGCTAATTACTTTTTATACTTAGCTGGTTATGCTGTATGCTTTAATTGCTACTTTACACTTTAATGCTGATATTTGTTGTAGATATAATTTTGATTTAAAATAAGATATTTTTGTAGGCATACGTTACAGCTTAATTGTCTTCTAAAATTTTCGTTTTTGGGAGTTAATTTTTTCAAAAAAAAATGATAGAATCATTTTTTTTCCCGGAGCGGGTGGTAACTGTTGCAGGTGGAACTTATGGAAGGGGAAGTAATCTTTAGAATGTTTTGAACATATTAAATTTCGAGTTGCAACGCTTGATTAAGCGGATACTTGTTTGACTTTAGGATAGAATTATCTTTTCCTATTTTCGGGTGACAGAGTACAGATAAGCGTGTGAACGCTGTTTAATGTATTTATTCTGTACTGTTTTGAGTCATGTGAATAGCTCGCTAGTCTGCATGTGTTATCGAGAACGGTGTTCAAGACAACCGAATCTCGTGACGGGTTTTTTGGCGGGACTAGTGTGTGATTGGGGGAGTTGTGTTTTGGGCGTGGACCGTGTAGGTCGAGTCCCAGTGTTTTTGGATAATGTATGCCTACGTAGGATTTGAGAAAATGTCGACTTATATATTTCGCTGTGTGTACAGCCTATGTGATACACTGCAGTGAAGATTTGTTTAGGCCATATGAACCTTATTATAGCTGCCGTGTGATGCAGGCTTTGCTATGTATTGAAGTACTTTTGTAGGCCATATTTTGAAGATTAATGAAGCTGCCGGGTGATGCAGGCTTCGCTGTGTATTAAGGTACTTTTGTAGGCCATATTATGTTTAGCTGCAGTATGAAGATTTGTGAAGCTGTTAAGCTATTATCAGTCCAGGATTAGGACAGGCCATATTATGTTGGAGATTAAAGCTATTAAGCTGCAGGCAGGCCATATTATATATGAAGATTTGTGAAGCTGTTAAGCTATTATCAGTCCAGGATTAGGACAGGCCATATTATATATTAACTGCAGTGTGGAGATGTATGAAGCTATTAAGCTATTATCAGTCCAGGATTAGGACAGGCCATATTATATATTAACTGCAGTGTGGAGATGTATGAAGCTATTAAGCTATTATAAGTCCAGGATTAGGACAGGCCGTATTAGATGTTGATGCAGTGTGGAAATTATATACTATGATTCGTGTTTTGCTGTCGAATGTGTGTCATTTATGTCATCGTATCTGTGTTGTAACGGAATAAACAGTATCGAACTGTTCCAGTCGTTTGCAACCCTTCTTGACTCCTGCATGTACTCTTATGTACGTACTGTGGTGTGCGAACATATCAACACACACCCAGGTCAACATTCCAGACACAGTGACAGGTCAGCAGAACACATATATTGAATTAGCCTGTGTGGCGATGATATAGACCAAACCACTACACTCGCAACAGTGGGTGTAAACAGACTAATAACATTAACGTTTAATTACATTCAGTGAGAAACCAGCAAATCTAGTTTGTATCAGTTGATGGTTTACAGTCAAGTTGGAACCAATACAGAAGAGGTTACTGCTAAAATATGCGGTTACGTTTCTTTCGTTCAATTTAAAATTTCCTGTTTAAAATGTTTCTATCTAACATCCATCTCGCCACACATTTGGAATTCGTGCACTATGCTGAGATCATCCTTATGTGATCTAAAGGACGAGATCGGAGCATTGATGAAGTTGTCCGTGTGCAATGAAAATGGTTCTTAAAATCAAATCAAACCAAACCAAACCAATATATATACCTGTCACAAAAAGTAGGGGATATTTTAAGACGGTATGTATTATTTTACAAAAGAGTGGATTTCGTATTTTAATGGTTGTATTGACATATCGAGCATGCTCTTCTCCACTCTCATGTGCAATGTCATGTTGACCTGGTGACTCGTGATGAGTAAGCCAATCCCAAGAACAGAGGTGGGGCCCATTCGTAAAGTTCACACATTATTCTTCTTCACAAAAATGCATGTATCTCGGGTTTGATGAACACTACTCACCATGGACAGGTATAAAAAGACTCTGCAACAGATAAAAATTCTTTTCTTCGTCATGGAACGTTTGACAGAACAGCAGAGATGGATAGGCATAGGCATGTTGCGAACCGGAAGTCGGCAAGTGGATGTTGCTCGGAACCTCATTGTTTCACAGTCAGTTGTCAGCAGACTGTGGAACAGGTATCAAAATTTCCACACACTAGCTGATCTGCCTCGGACTGGCCGCCCAAGAGTCATTACACGCCGCCAAGATCAACTTCTTGTTACTCAGGCCCTCAGAACTCGGACTCTAAATGCTACTCAACTTCAGCAACACCTTCAACAGACCACTGGGATCCGGGTCTCAACTCAGACAGTACGAAACCGTTTGCACCAAGTGCAACTGGCCTCACGCAGACCGTTTGTAGCTTTGCCCATGTCACCACAACACAGGCGAGCAAGAATGGATTGGTGCCAACGTCATCATCGGTGGACCAATCAACAGTGGGCATCAGTGATGTTTTCTGATGAGTCCCGTTTCGTTTTGGATTTTCATGATCGTCGAATACGTGTCTGGCGACGGCGAGGTGAACATTACCAGCCTCCTGCAACTGTTGCACACAACCGTTATGGAGATGGCAGTGTAACGGTGTGGGCAGGCATCTGTATGAATGACAGGACCGACCTTCCCATATGCCAGGTCAATATCACATGGCTCTGCCGTGACAACATCATCGAGCCTATTGTTGTGCTATTTGCTCAACGGCACGGATCAGATTTCATCTTCCAGGATGACAATGCACGTCCTCACCGTGCTCGCGTCGTCCAAGATCACCTTCAGATGCAGCTTATCCGAACGTTACCGTGGCCGCCGATGTCCCCCGACCTGTCTCCTATTGAGCATTTGTGGGACCTCCTGAATAGACGCGTCCAACAACGTCCAGCCGCTCCACAGACTCTTCAGCAGTTAGCCCAGGCCCTTCAGCAGGAGTAGCAGAGAATTCCTCAAGACAACATCAGAAGGCTTATTTGCAGTATGAGACGTCGTTGCAATGCATGTTTAGCGGCAAACGAGGGCCCTACACGTTTTTAGAAATATTGGAATATTTTTGTGACAATGAAGTACCTACACCGCCTTGGTTGCCAGTGCGACTAAAATCATGTGAGTAAACCCATAACACTTCTTATACCACAAATGTCTTGTTATGATGCTCAAGTTTACTTGTACGAAGGAATAAATGAACTAATTTGAAATATATTGTGTTTGGATAACTTTTAAATTCAATATCCCCTACTTTTTGTGACAGGTATATGTCGGATACAATCTATTACGTTATAGTTTAAAGATTTACTTGATCGGGTTTTTTTGGCTCTACGTTTGTCTCAAGGACTGGACAATAATTACTTGTTCGAGTAAGTCTACCCGCCAAAGCATGGCAGAAAATAATTATGTTATGCTATTTCTGCTGTGTGTACGGCACTAATTCTCCTATGATCATTTATATAGTAGATACGTTGGTTATGAATCTATGGAGCAACTCGTCAAAAATTGCATGGGTAGGGATAAAAAAAGGGTCAGTGGACTGAATTTGACTAATTAATTATCAGCTGCTTTATCACAACATGTTTTGTAAATGTGCGGATTTTTTTTTTTTTAAATCTTGCCTCGGTATATTATTTAAAGAAATAAAAAACAACAAATTCAAAATAAACTTTCTATTACTCCATCTCCGAATTATTATTTAAGACAGGAAGGACTTCAGCGACTGAATCGGCAGTTACTGCAAATGTAAGAAACTGCATTCATGAAAATATAAGATACTTATTAATAGTCACTCGAATTACAAATAAAAAATATTCAATTAGTTGTGTCCAAAAAACAAAAATTAAACATCCCCCATTGTTAAGGATCGGAACATTTTGCCCGTTGTTTCAATAGGCGCACAATGTAGTTTCCACCCAGAACAACGCTCCATGAAAAAGATTGCAACTTTGGTGGGAAAGGATGGAACTAACTTGACGGATAGATAAGTGGATTCTTCTTCTTCTTCTGTAAGTACCGTGTCTAATGGCGTAGGAGATCATGTCGTGTCTCTCTACAACTTCTTGTCTCCAATACAATTTATCAATTCTGTTGTTGACCTCTTTCCATGCCAAGATGTCTAACTTTCCAGTATTTGTGATACGGGCCGCGGGAAACGGCTTCTGGGGTTGATATGTTGTGCAGCTTGAACTGCTTTTAAATATGAAATACTTGTATCGTGTGGCTTGGCCTTTCTTGTAATTAGATTATGTGCTTAATGATTTGAAGCCCGTTCAGTTCCCGCCCTCACACCGTACACTTGAAAAGATGAATGACAGTCCAAAGGCCAGATCGGACAATTCACGATAAACTTTATTAGACATATAACAGCTCCACTTAACATCTGAGAGAGTATGTTCATGCATAGAAGGCATCGATATGACGGTCTATATCGTCGAAGTACAGTCTCGTACTAATGAAACATGTCTAGGACATTTTCATACATTTTATTGAACAATAAGTCACTCACGTAATGATCAGCATCCTCTTTCAATCTTGCATAAAATAACTAGCATTACAGCACTGAGGTGTATGCGTAATCTAGTGATGGTACAACATAATGAAGATAGAGGTAACAGCATATACTCTCTGGAGCAGAAATACACAAGCGTCTTAGATCTTGTAAAACCACACAGTCGAATGCCGGCAGGGCACGCTTTGGCTGGCCGACTTACAAAGTTCACGTCTGCAGAAGTGGCCAGCAGACGTACTGACGTCACTTCCTGAAACCAAGACAACGGTCTCCAAACACACCAACAACAAAGTGATCATCAACATCCAATGTTATGAAATTTACACATAACATTTACTCCCCCCTTCCGTTAAATAATGAAAACGGAGTTTTCATTATTTACGTGTCGTGAGTTTAAAACATCACTGGAGTGAAAAGATGGTACCATCAAATTTCAGAGTTGGTATGAGTCATACAGCACCTAGGTCTGTGCTTCACAGTAGACAAATAAACACCTAGGGTGTGGAATTAAGTAATAAAATTACAAAACCCATTGCCTATATAGAATACAAATCTTTTGACACTAGTGTGAGGTCACTATAGTAAACATCACCCAACATGGAAAATGAAATCAATATATCAGTCCAGGCATTCAAACATCGCACAATGTCCAAAACGCCTAATGTCAAGTCATGTAACATCAGTAACTTAGTCTCATAATGCAAGGCATAAACATTAAGTAATAGAGACAATAGATAATATGAGACAGACAAACCAATTAATAATGGGTGACTGCGACAATATATCAAATGAATAATCATTATGTGTATTTCAGTAATATATGTCATGAATGGAACATATAACTGTAAGCAATAAAGATTTTTTCTCATGTGTTGTGAAAATAAATCAGTATGACGTATTAGTTCATTAATGTAATAAAGTCGAATGTGAGTGTAACACACTTGTTGTCAAACAAAACTCACTAATCTCTAAATATTTGATGTTAATCAATAGTCAATGTCAATCCTCGAAGTCAATTTACTTGATCCAAAGACATTTTGAATAAAGAACTTTAAATATGAAGTTCATCAATGTATGTAGTCATTCATTATTGCGAATGTCCATGATTGTTCACCATGTGATAAATTATTATGATGAATTTCAATGTTAATTATTATAATGATCTTCTATCAAGTCAAATTCGAGAAGCAATTTCTTTGTTGTTTCCCCTTTTCAGTTTACGCGATAGTTTTCATAGTTATTTCCCTTTTTCTGGCTCTGAAGGTCAATTTATTGGGAAAGTTATCATTTAGTCCAATCAATATATCTGGAAAGAATTTGAGTTGTAATCTTTACTGAACGTAATGATTTTCAGTATGCATGTGGTATGTACGTAATTTCCTTGAACCACCATACTCGAGGTAACACACTGAGTTGAATGAGATATGAGTCCATTTTGAACATTCAAAAAAGTAGCATCATCAGGTTGCTTGGCGGACTGTTTATCGTTTTGAGCAATGTTTCTGCAACTGAAGATGTAACTCAGTAGCTTAATTCGAAGCATCACTATCGTATTCACTGTCAGAGAATCTTTGGATTGACCATAGAATACTTCATATGACCAGGTCGTTATATATGGATTCTTTTCTTGATACGGTCATCACGAAGTATGTCTGTAGATTATATGTGAACCTGTGAAACATCTGTAGTATTCAAAGGCGCCATCGGATGTTTCATGCACCGTGACAACACATCGGCGACAACATTTTGGCTGCCCTTGATTGCCTTTATTTCGTAGTCGTAAGGCTGTAAAGCCAAAGATGCTCTAGTGGCTCTTTCGTTCTTGAAACGAGCTGTCTTGAGGTAAGATAAGGACGTTGATCCGTCTCCATGGTAAATCGAGCTCCCAGGAGACACCGTTGCAATTTGGAGAAACGGAACACTACGGCTAACAGTTCCCTCTCAATGATAGGGTAACGCTGCTCAGTGGGAGTGAGTTTTCTCCTTACATAGAGTGTTGGGTGCATGCAGCCCTCAAATTCCTTTATCAATGTCCCACAAATAGAGGAATTCGAAGAATCATCTCTGAGGGTGAAAGGTATAGTAGCGTCAGGTAATCTCAAAATATCTTTGAAAATCTTTGAAAATGAATATTTAAGAGCATTTAAAGTTACATCACAAACATGAGTCCAGATGACTCTATTTGGGGAATCTTATTTACTAGCGCAGATAACACTGACGTCATCTCTGCAAAATTAGGCAAAAACTTACGATAGAAATGCACTAAACCAAGAAGACTGCGAACTTGCTTCTTAGTACGAGGAATATCAAGATTTAAAATCTTAAAATAATAGAGTCCTCAGGTTTTAGAAAACCACCTTCTACTTTTTGGCCTAGAAAGAAAATTTCAGTGAATCCTACTCTAGTTTTGGAGGGTCTAGCAGAAAGATTATGTAGGCGTAAAGTATGTAACAAGGACTGAATACCTACAATATGTTCATCCCACGAGCGATGGAATAAACATGTATCATCTATATAGGTGACTAAATCTTCTCCGTCTGAAAATAGTCTTCGCATCATGCGAACGAAGGTCGCAGGAGCGTTCACTAGACCAAAAGACATAAAGTTGAATTGAAATAGGCCAAGAGGCGTGGCGAAAGCAGTATAAGGCTTAGCTCTATTTGATAATGGAACCTGCCAATAGCCTTTTGATAGGTCAAATTTCATGAAAAACTTAGCAGAAGTCAACTTATCTAACAAGAAATCTAATAGCGGTAACGGTTCAGCGTCGTGAATGGTCAGGGAATTTAACCACCTAAAATCTATGCAAATGCGGATAGATTTATCTTTTTTTCTAATCAACACCATAGGAAAACTGTAAGGTGACTGTGATGGAGTAATGATGTTTAATTTCATCATTTGTTTTTATTTTATCCTGAACCTGAGATTGTAAGTAAATATGTATAGGATACGGTTTCAACTTGATAGATTGAAAATCAGTAAGCACGATATCATGTTCAATGGTATCTGTATGTCCAGGGACATCTGTAAGAACATCAGAGAAAGATACTAGGACATGAGAGATTTGTTCCCTCTGATGAGAAGATAGAGTTGGTGAAATGGAAACATCTTTCCAACTCTCAGCAGCTAATAGATGAACACTTGGTAACACTAAAAGTGATTCACCATCATCAGACAAATCAGAACCTTCTTCCTGTATAACAGCCAAAGAAGAATGACGATTGACAGATTCGTCAATAGCTTCAAAGACTGGTTTAAGATGTGGCGGACGTGTATGAAACTGTTGCAACATATTAATATGAAAAGTTTTTTCCTTTCCATTAATGGATACAATATAGTCCACATCTGACAGTTTATCAACAATCATAAAAGGTCCTCTCCAAGACACAAGTAATTTGTTGTCTTTATTTGGCAATAGTACATATGCTTCATCACCCGGCCATAATTGGCGAAATTTCCTGTTTTGGTTGGCAAACAACCTAGTCTTTAGCCTTGCCTTTTCCGTTGAATTTACTGCTATTTGGCATGCGTCGATTATCTTTTTTCTCAAATTGACAACATATTGATATGAGGTTTGAACCTCTTCATTCATATCAGCCCCAATCAATAGTTGTTTTAAGATCGACATGGGTCCTCTAGGTTTTGCCCCAAATACGAATTCAAAGGGAGCAAACCTAGTATGCTCGTTTTTAATCTCTCTATAAGCAAATAAAATCGCCAATAAAACTCTTTCCCAATCCTGTGGATATTTAATGGTAACGTTATGTAACATTTGCTTTAACGTTCTATTTAGAACTTCTATTTTACCATTTGATTGAGGATAATAGATCGAGCTAAGCGATCTTTCAATTCCGAACATTTTCATGACCTGTTTCATTGCACCTGAAACCAATTGTGTTTCCCGGTCGGATAGAATATTTTCGGGAAAACCCAATCTACTAAAAATTAAAAATAAAGCATCTGCAACATCTACAGTTGTAATAGTTTTCAGTGGTATTGCTTCTGGCCAACGTGTACACATATCAATGCATGTTAACACGTATTGATATCCTCTAGCTGATGTAACTTTTAATGGGCCAATAATATCAATGGTCATCTTTGCGAACGGATGCAAAGAAATATCAGCTGCTTGAATAGGAGCATCATGCTTAGGCCTTTTAGTTGCCATACTTTGGCACACTGCACATGTGCGACAAAAGGATTTAACATCTTTTGTCACACCAGGCCGAAAAAGTGTGACAAAACTTTTTGTTTTGTCCTTGCCACACCCAAATGTCCAGCACACCCAATTTCGTGGGAATGTCGTAAAACAAATGGTCGAAAACACGCTGGTACCATAATCTGTTTTTGTAATGAGTTAGAATCTTGAAAATTCCTAACTAAATACCATTTTTCAAAGTATACCAGTGTCTTGCACTATTATCAAACATCACCTCATCCAATATAGCAATCTGAAAAAATTTTCTTAAAGGAAATATCATCTTTTTGTCTTTGTACAAAGGTTTCCTTATCAATAAGTTCCACCTGGAAATTATCATCACTTTCCTGATTATCATTATTCATTACCTGAATATCATCAGTATTTTCATTAGTATCATGATTTTCATTATCATTATTATACTCTTCTTCATCTATTTCTTCTTCGGTGTCATTTTCATCATCTAAGTTCTCCTGTAACACATTATCATTTTGTATGTGTTTATTCAGTTCAGCACCAGCTTGAGCTCTGGTAGTTACAGCATTTGAACATGTGAAATGTTGTTGTTCCCATTTTTCAATATCATCTTTTGTACATTCATGAATGCCAGGAATGTTTCCAAAAATAATTCCTGCAATTGGACTATTTAAGAGGCACACAAGTGTTCTTCCTGTAAAATATGGAGTACCTAAAAATACTTCTACTGCAGGATAGTATTCCACTGTACCTCCAAATGTAATACATTTTACTTCTCTTCCTGTATAATCTGATTGATCCACCAAAGCTCTGCGCACACCAATAGTTGTTGCCCCTGTGTCTCTCATTAGTGACACTAGCTGATTGTTCAAAAAACCTTTATTAAGTACCAGTGAACCAGTATTTTCAAATGAGGCCATTACTGGCAAAGGATGTCCGCATAATAGTCTTGGTACTTCTTGTGGCTGAAATAGAGAATTGCAGTTAGTACAGTTATTACTGTTGGACAGATCAACACTACACGAATTTGCATGTGCTATACCATTATTATTCTGACCTTGATTATTGTCAATATTATGGACAACAGCATTTGTACGTTCAGGGTTTCTCGACTGCCTGACATTATTGTTCTGATAAGAACCTCTGTTGTTGCCATAATGATCATTACCTCTATGGAAAGATCTTTGTCCTCTGCCTGATTTAGGATTATATCCTCCTCTATTTTGCCATTCATTAGACCTGAATAATGACTGTGGATTGTAATATCCTTCATCGTATGAGTTATAATTCCTTTGAGGTTGTTGGAATTTCTTGTTAAAGTTGTATCTACCTCTGTTATTGCCAAAGTTATGTGTATGATTGACTCTATAGTTTTTGTCAGTACTATTAGATCTCTGCCTATGTGTATTATAATTAACAGATCTGGCAGATGCTGCTGGCAAGGAATCCTTAATGTTATTTCTGCTAAGGATTCTATTTGGCAAATTGATCTTAAAACTAGCAGAATGATCATTATTTCTAACCTCACCCATCATAGGATTAATCTGTGGTTGTTGTAGTTTTAATCTTTCGAGTTCCAGTTCTGCAAATCTCAGTTAGTGTTGAGACTTTATCTCATCCTGAGCTCTAGCATAGGCTAATTATCTCTTTCAAGAGCCATCTCTTCTGCTCTTCTTTTTTTTCAGACAATTCTTCTTTTCTCAGTTCTTCTTGTCTTCTTTTTTCAGACAATTCTATTTCTTCTTGTCTTCTTTTTTCAGCCAATTCTTTTTCTTCTTTTCTCAGTTCTTCTTGTCTTCTTTTTTTCCAGACAATTCTATTTCTTCTTGTCTTCTTTTTTCAGACAATTCTTTTTCTCTCATTTCTTCATATCTTTTTATTTCCTTGTCTACATAGGTTTGCAAGGCTTCACCCTCCAGACCAAAATCTTTTCCAATCTTCATCAAATCTTTTAATGAAGTCATGATTTTCAATTATTGTGATTACCAATATGAACACAATAATGCAACTTTTATGTATATTAATATGTCAGCAATATATTCAATACCTATTCCACCACTCTCAAATCACTCTCCTTATGCAATGACATATATTAAAGTAGATGTAAGATATGGAGCAAATAAAAAGAAAACCACAAAGGTACAGACAAGATAACTGGATACAATGACAAGAGCTAACTTAAGATAATTCAAATAGTCAACCAAGGGAGAAATATATATAAATTGTAGAACAAATAAATAAAAGGTTGCTCTATTACAATTATTACTAGACAAGTACGAATTTTATAAGATTTATGACATCTATTAAATAAATGATAGTAAGGTCAGGCAAACATTATCACAAACCATAATGGAATAAACTGAATAAAAAAAATTACAATGAACTACACTACGAAAACATACTTTACACTTAACAGTACTAAACGACTAACAAACATAGGTTATGATTAATTCAATAGCAGCAGATTTCACACAGCGTTGTTATGCCGGCCCCGTTATTTGAGAAAATCACAAATCCAAACCTTACAGAACGCTCATGAATCTATCGACCAGCCGAAGCGATATTGACAAATTCATGAGTCCCAAACCAACCTCCCACTATTGCATACAACAAATAGACATTAATAAAAACACATATGGTGAAAAAAAATTCCGGCAAACAGATATCATCAGCACACAAGCTGTATGTAACTAAAAATACACTTATCTGTTCTGCCAGTACGATTTCCTTCTGGATTCCACTTCACTCCAAGCAAGGAACGTTGAAAAACTTTCAGCATAGACCAAGATTAGGCCTAGCACGTAACACAGCTGACATCAAAAGGACACCGCTCTGGTCCAGCATTCACGTAACAAATTCGCCCTCATCAGCATACAGCGTAGAATTTGCATTTTAAATTCATGAAGGAACGTCCCTTTCTGACTAGTAGACGACCTGGAGGCACAATCGAAGATATATATATTCATGGAAAGTCTCTTCCACTCTTCATTTTAGTGCGCAGACGATTATTGACGCCATTTCGAAATACTTCGTCTTTCTTTCTTTCAGTGGATAATTACCATCTATCGGCTTTGGCCCCCATTGATACGGGCCGCGGGAAACGTCTTCTGGGGTTGATATGTTCTGCAGCTTGAACTGCTTTTAAATATGAAATACTTGTTCATACATAACAATTTGCTCTCTTTGTCTTCCCCTATCTCTTTTCTCTTCAATCTTACATGTTGTTACGTTATATTCCAGCTTTCCTGTTCTCATAACATGCCCAAAACAGTGGATTGCTTCTTTCTAACTTGTGAAATAAGTTTCCTGTGAGCATTGGCCTCGTTTAGAACATCCTCATTACTTTTTTTTTTTTGGCTGTCCATGGTATTATTAACATTCTTCTGTAAAACCAAATCTCTGTGGCCTCTAACGCCTTCCCTACCTGTTTACTAATTGTCCATGACTCACTCCCATATGTCAGGATTGGTTCGATATAACCCTCAAGAACTCTCTTTCTTACTTCCATTGACAAAGAATTATTGCATTAAATACTTTTCATTTTATAGAATGCTGTTTTTGCCTGAGCTATTCTTCTCTTCACTTCTGAGATTCATCTTCCATCCCATGTTATCAATATGCCCAGGTATTTAAATCTATTGACCTGTTTTAAAATAGTTCCGTTTACTTTCATAGTGCATTCTGGGGAAGCCATTTTTTTTAAACGGCCATTACTTCTGGGGATTAGTATGGTTAATTTTGAGATTATTTGCTCCCAAAATTATCACTACGGTAAATTAAATGCACATTAAGTGCGCAATGTGGGGTACTAAGACGTCTTGCCTGCATGAAGCATAATAAAGGATGAAGACTGCTTATCTAAAGAGGAAAACAGCGTTAGACTGTAGCGATTAGAGAGTATGCTCACGTGATATGGCGCATGTGAATTGTTTGAGTATGTTTCTTGTCATAAAGATTTAGAGTTGCATTATTGTTTTCAGCACGGTTTCTTCTTCTTCTTCTTCGTACACTCTCAGACGTCCACTTGAATGTTTTCAAAGAAAGCAGTAGTCAGATTGAGGCTATTTGAATCTCCGTAGAGCTTTTCCACAAACGGTACTGATATCGGCCATATGCGCTTTCTCTGTTCCGCATATGTTGGGCTACTTTAAAGCAAATGTTCAGCAGTGTATTTATCAGTGCCACAGTTACTTACTTACTTACTTACTTAGTCGTTCCCCTTCTACCGTCCGTGAGGTGTAGGGGTTTGGAAGAGAGAGCGCCAGACCATTCTATCAGCTGTCTTCTTCCTGGCCTGGTTCCATTCTAGTCCTCGGTCCTTCAAAGATTGTCTAATGTTGTCCTCCCAGCGGACTCTGGGTCGTCCTGGAGGTCTGGATCCCTGGCTCTTTGTTTCCCATGCTTGTCGTGGTAGCCGATCTTCTCCCATTCTGCAGACATGGCCACAGTTACACTGATCGGTATTTCCTACCTTTAGCTTGTTGAATAGATGGTATCTCAATCGGTTGTGGCCAGTGTGGAGTTTACCACTTGTTCTCTTCTGTTGAGCTGATAGTAAACATCATTTTGTTTGTGACCTTGGATGCTCTACATTACATTTGTTTCTGTATCTGATTCTGATAAAATTCTTTGTCTCCTCGAAAGTTACGCTTGCATCAGGCTGAGGTAGATTTCCACATTCTTTTGCCAATCTGTCAGCCTCTTCATTGCCGGTGATGTTACAATGAGATGGTGATCTCCCCTTGCCAATATGGCGACCTTAACTTTTGACGGTAGCGATTGTCTACATGTTTTTTTTAAAGAAACCTGCCAAACAGAGAGACCATACTGCTGCCTTGCATGTAGGCTGTGTACAGTCAAAGACTACGGAAGGCAACCCTACATAAATGCCAGTTGAAATCGGATGCACTGGGCCACAGGCTGAACGAAACAGTGCAACGTACGCCGCTCGATGATGACGTATATATTTATATTTACCTTGCATATATCCCTCTCTCTCACACTATCACTCTCTCTCTCTCTCTCTCTCTCTCTCTCTCTCAACATATCTGTGGCCAATGTTCAAATACAATGAAAGACGCAGTTAACGCCTTAACAAAATACAAGTGCCCAAGCCTAGGTGTGACTTATTCAAGAAAATCTTAGCTTACTCTGCTGCTCATCTTTGGAACTATCTTCCACATTATCTAAAAGATAACAACCTCAGTCCCTATTCATACAATCGTAAACTTTTCGAATACTTTATGAGTTCTGATTATCTGCCCCCCTAATGTGATTATTTCTCCGAACAAATGATATAATATCGAACGTAGGTTTAATGATGATGTTAGTGCTTTTCAACATATGTTGTGTCATGGTAATACTTAGTTTGTACTTTTCAACATATTTTATTTCATGTTTATAACTAGATACTGTGAATGTGAGTATGCTATTATTTTACCTTTACAACGTTGAATTCCTTGAATTGATGAGTAAAATGTAAGTGAGAATAAATGAAATCTGTATAAAAGACGAGAGAAAGGAAGGGCAGAATGTCAGACGGGCCTGCGTGCCCAATTCTCAACCCTTTGAAAATAAAGTTCGTTCGTTCGTTCGTTCGATCTATCTATCTATCTATCTATCTATCTGTCTATCTATCTATCTATCTATCTATCTATCTATCTATCTATCTATCTATCTATCTATCTATCTATCTATCTATCTAATCTATCTATCTATCTATACCAGTTAGCTAAAATCAAACATTTCCTAGATGAAGATGCACGAAAATTGTTCTATATATCTCACATACAAGCAAACCTTGACTATTGCTCCACAATCTGGGATGGTTGCTCAATGTCCAACACAAAGAGACTCCGTTCACTACAAAAGCGTGCAGTGCGTCTAGTCTCTGACAACTGCCTAACTCAGTGTGTAGATTTCTATAAAAACCTCCGAATACTGCCCTTAAGAAAGCGCCTTCTGTTTAACAAAGCTAAATTTGTTCACAAAATCCTGTCACACAATGCTCCAGCATATCTATGGCCAATGTTCAATTACAATAAAAGACGCAGTCTACGCTTTAACAGATTGCAAGTGCCCAAGCCTAGGCTTGACTTATTCAAGAAAAGCTTTGCGTACTCTGCTGCTCATCTTTGGAATTGTCTTCCACATAACCTAAGAAACAACCTCAGTCCCTATTCATACAATCATAGACTTTTTTAATACTTTCTTAATTCTGATTACATGCCCCCCCCTAATCGGATTATCTTTTCTTATAACATCAACTGTAGGTTCTAGTGACGATGCTTGTACTTTTCAACGTATGTTATGTCATGCTTATAAGCAATTAATGTTAATATGAGTGTGCTATATTATTATTTTACTTTACAACGTTGAATTTCCTTGAAATTGATATGTAAAATGCATATGAGAATAAATGAATTCATTATGAAAGGTGAGCGAATGGAAGGGCAGAATGTCAGACGGGCCTGTGTGCCCAATTCTCAACCCTTTGAAAATAAAGTTCGTTCGTTCGTTGTTCGTTCGTTCTCTCTCTCTCTCTCTCTCTCACTATTTCTCTCTCTCCTCCTCTGTATCATCTGTCTGTCTCTTTGACGCCTTACAGTTTTGTTACTGACCTATCTGTCATCATCATCATCATCATCAGAACTTGTCAGCCCATGTGGAGCACAGCTCTTCCGCAATGGAAATCAGGTCCAACACAAAAATAAGAATCTTTCACTCAAAACTCACGTCAGTCTGTCAGTCAGTCAGTCAGTCAGTCAGTATGGCACTGAAACACATTGACCAACAAAAACAACAATCCAAAAACATACAGACTTTCCTAATTGGGTACTTGCTTATGACTGAACTGGTATGACAAGATCACTAATGTGGAACTGATGTCAAGAACTAGGCAAATGCCAGAGTGGGAACGATTGATAAAAAGCTAACGCTGACTATGGATAGAGCACGCATTGAGGAAACCTGTTGATAGCATTACAAGACAGTTCATGTTCTGGAATCCACTAATAATTAAAAGCAGAGGTAGACCGGTAAACACATGGAGAAGAGAACTGGAAACGGAAATGAAAATGATGAGAAAAACATGAAAAAACACTGAGCTGATGATGGCACGGGCTAGGAAGACTTGACATAAGTTTGTTGAAGGCCTCTGCTCCATGGCGACTTGAAGATGATGATGTTGATTTGGGCTCCAAGACTTCTGTTTCTGCGGACTTTAGATGTCTGGGCGAAAAACAGTTTCATTATCGCAAGAGTAAATAGATAGTTGCTACCATCTGGGAAATGTAAAACTGTTTGTGACAGAGTTTTGTTTTATGTATGGGACGTTTATTTTATTTAACAAAAATAATTCACCATAAAAACATTTTCCCAGCAGTGTAGATTAAAGTAGACATAGAACAAAGTAGCATTTGTTATTCTATACATTTTTGACATTCCATACAAAAAGTAACACGGGATTTCCCCCTGTAGGAGAACAAAGAAAACAGTGTAGACATATACTAATATTTTTAAAATTAAGATTGCATGAAATAAATATTATCTACTGTATCATAGAGATCGTCTGGAATTTAAGATAACAATCCTCCTGGGACACAACAAAACGTTTATTTCGTCTAACCAGGTCAGCCCTGGCACATTTTCAGGTCTGGTGAGATGTATGTGTAGTTAGATTTTAGACAAGTTTCTTCCAAAAAAATCCGTCGAGGGGTCAAGATAAGATACGCTGTTTTGTAAACAAGTACATCCTGGCAGATTGTATGCCCGTGTCAAGAATGTAGAAAGGATTGTTGGAATTAAGAATCTCCTACGGTCCTAAAGTAACTTTGTAACTTCAAATTAATATTTGAAAGCACGAAACTCTCACACTTTTGAATGTTTTCATTCTGAACAGTATTTTTTCCTCTTTTCTCATCCAGCCTTGCATGTTTTTATCCCGGGAAGAGATTCCTTTAACTGTTTTAGATGCATTTCGATCGCATCTTATGTTGATTTAACTTACGCAAGTCGGTTTTAAGCTGTTGATTGGCCAGTGGCATAAAATTATAAAAAGTTTGCATTGTAAAATATTCTAATTATTTACTGGAGTTCTTCTTTATAATGTTGTTTAACTAGGACAGCTGAACTTCTCACTCTTTGGCAGCCAATACCAAGTTGAAGACTCCTTGGTATTATTCACACTGTAGGTCTAAGCTTTTTTCTGTAGCTTTTCTGCCGTTCTGACTTACTTACTTACTTAGTCGTTCCCCTTCTACCGTGAGGTGTAGAGGTTTGGAAGAGAGAGCGCCAGACTATCCTATCGGCTGTCTTCCATCTGGCCTGGTTCTATTCTAGTCCTCGGTCCTTCAAAGATTGTCTAATGTTGTCCTCCCAGCGGACTCTGGGTCGTCTTGTGAGTCTGGATCCCTGGCTCTTTGTTTCCCATGCTTGTCGTGGTAGCCGATCTTCTCCCATTCTGCAGACATGGCCAAACCATCTTATTTGGGACTGTTCTACTTGGGTCTGCAGGGGGTGGGATTTTTGGCATTGACGTATCGTCTGGTTGCGGACCATGTTTCTTCTTGTTACTTCAACCACCTTCCTCAGATACCTCATTTCTGAGGTTTGGATCTGGATTCTGTGGGTTGTAGTCATTGCCCATGACTCGCATCCATATGTCAAGACTGGGACACAGGTGGAGCGGTATACAGCCATCTTCGTTTTCTTACCAACCTCTCTCTTGCTGGAGAATCCTCGATTTATGGCCTGAAAAAGTATCCCAGCTGCTGCTTTTCGAGTTGCCAACTCTTCTTTGATGCCTCCCTTTCGGTCTATAATAGCTCCGGGGTATTTAAAGTGGTCGACCTGCTCCAGGACCTGTTCTCCCAGCTTAATCTGATGTCTTCTTTCTTCTCGTGATATCACCTTTTATTATCCCTCTCTTCTCCAGCTCTTCCTTCCAAACTTGCAGGTTGGATTGGAGATGTGCCTCTGATTTAGCAATCAGGGCAACATCATCAGCAAATGCCAGCTCTGAAATACAGACCTGTCTCATCTTCCAGTAAGCCCACTGAATACTTTCTTGTTCTCTCTTTACATGCCTTGATGACATCGTCCATAAGGAGTATGAAATAATAAGGTGACAGGATATCACCTTGTCTTACACCAGTGGTGGTCCTGAACTCTTCTGACTTATGGTTTGCTGTCCTCACATAATTTCTCCAAGACTTATAGAAGCTCTGTATAGCATGAATCAGAGGTGTTGGAATGTTCTTCCTTGCCAAAACAGTCCCAAAGTTTGCTCCAGGGGTCCCTGTCAAACGCCTTTTCCAGATCTATGAAACAAAGATGGATCTCACTCTTACACTCAATGGCCTTTTCACTCAGCTGTCTGAGTGTGAAGATTAGGTCTTGAGTACTTCGGTTTGCTCGGAATCCGCACTGGACCTCATCCAATTGTGGCTCAGCTAGGCCCGTAGTCTCTGCTCTAGGATTCTAGAGTAGATTTTACCAGGGACACTGAGAAGGGATATGCCTCTATGGTTTCCACATTGTCGATTGTCACCGTTTTTGAAAACTGGTGTTATGATGGCAATCTCCCAATCCTGTCTTGTTGCACCACGCTGCCTGTAGGACCCTTAAGAATAATAGGTCGCCTGATGCTCCCATGTACTTAACCATTTCTGGTGTTATACCATCATGCCCTGCTGCTTTGCCCAACTTAATTTTCTCCAGTGCTGCCTTCAGTTCTTCCATCTTTATGTCATCTTCACCATCATTGGTTTTCTCTTCTGTGCTAGTGGTTATCATTTCTGATGCTTCACCATGCTCATTATCCAGGAGTTCTGGGAAATATTCTTTCCATCTTTCCATAACTTCTTTCGGGGTAGTAAGCAATTTGCCTTGCGTGTCCTTTATAAATTTGAGAGGGCATTGTTTTTCCTTCCTCGTGTTCTTTAGGGTCTTGTAGAACAATTTCTGGTTTTCTTGCGCATCTTTTTCTAGCTTTTCTCCAAATTCTTCCCAGGACTTCTGTTTTGCTGCTAGCACCTTGTTCTTTGCTTCTGTTCTGAGTGTCACATATTCTCTATATTTCTCAATTTGTCCTGTTGTGTTTTTAGCTCCTAAGTATTGTTTCCATGCCATTTTCTTCTCTCTTATTTTCTCTTTGACTTCCTGTCGTGAAACGAGTGTAACCCACTACTTTGTTAATCACAATGTCGAGATACAGATTTGCTTCAACCAATCAACGAGCAACGTTCACCAGTCTCTGAGACAGAATAAATTAACGGCCATCTTGTTCACGCAATATGGCGGGGGAAAACTGAATAAAATTAGGCTATACAGCGCTTGAGACTAAACCGGAGGAAACCAATCAGCTTGCTCCGCCAGGAACCAACCAAAAGCTTTGCTTAAGCATTCACCTACCTATATAATCGGGCGAAATTTTATGCTAAGCATGCAACCGAACACGAAGATAGAGACGACCGACTGTGTGAGAAGAGCAGTCAACTTTGATTTATAGCTTACCTGAGGGCATTGACCTGCACCTGCTTCGCTAAGTCGAGTCAAAAACTGGCCTGTTTGAATCTTAGAGGGTAAATATATTTACGATAACCTTTAGGAAAATAGGCTTTCAGCAGGTCTATAATGTTGGTATTTGTTGCGTGTCATTTATACTACCTATCAGGTTACTGATTGTATCTTGGGGAAATTAAGTATAATGATGGTATTTCCTATTATGATTGAATAGAAAAAGACTAATATGACTCATACCTCAATCTATTGTCTCCTATAACTCAATCTATTGTCTCACATGACTTCAGTCTATTATCTCCGATAAGACCAACTGCCATATAACCAAAACAGTCCTTGTTAGGACTCAACCTATTGTCTCCTATACTTCAATCTGTTATCTCAGACCAACTGCAATATAACCAAAACAGTCCTTGTTAGGACTCAATCTATTGTCTCCTATAACTTCAGTCTATTATCTCCGATAAGACCAACTGCCATATAACCAAAACAGTCCTTGTTAGGACTCAATCTATTGTCTCCTATAACTTCAGTCTATTATCTCAGATAAAACCAACTGAAATATAACCAAAACAGTCCTTGTTAGGACTCAATCTCTTGTCTCATCTAACTCCAATCTATTGTCTCCTATAACTCCCACCTGATATATCACCAAACAGTCCTCGTCTCACATACTCCTATCATAAGTCCCATAAGTCTGAGAGGACTACTGGTATCACAAATTAGTTACGGCTGTGAATGCTCTGATCTCGAAAGAATAGTAGAGAGGAGACCGACATAAAGCGCCACCTCCGCTGTGTAACTAACTGTGATATTAATTAAAAAAAACAAGGAAACAGATTTTTACTTAACAATGATAAAATTGACAAGTCGTTCAAAATACAATTTCCCTAGTATTTATTTAGTATATACATTATCTACTCTTGTGCTGAAGGGTGAATGTTGAAAAATGGAATGTAATGAATTTGTAAGTTTACATATGATTTCCAAATGTTTATTTTTATAAAAAAATATATAAATATTTTACAACAAGTTTTCCAATTATAGGAAAAAAAATTATATCAGCTGTGCTGTTATTTAATTATAGTACATGGATCAGCTGTGCTGTTAATTAAGTATATAACACTTCTCAGCTATGCTGTTAATTTTGTCTCTTGCTATGCTAATTCCCTTTCTCATCACTGACAGTTTCTATGCTCACAATGCTGACAGAAATGGTACGAATGTGTACTCATCTCTTAAAACAGTTCTGTTCTCCGTAGTTTGGTTCACACAACTCCTGCTGAGGCTCGTTACTTTAGCCCACCCAAGACTGAGGGGGACTAAAGATGTAGCTTCTGTACAATCTCTATGCTCCTGCGAAGTTCCAGGCAGCGGGATTGACTCGAACATACGACCTCAGGTTTTTAGGACACAAATAAACCCTCCAAGATTTAAAAAAGGCCAGTTTGACTCGACTAGTGAAGTAGGCTGCAGGTCGATGCCCTCAGAAAGCAATAAATCAAAGTGACAGGTTCTTCCTCTTCAGTCGGTCGGTCTGGCTTCGTTTTTGGTGTTGCGTGTTTAGCATAAAATCTGCCCGATTATATAAGCAAGTAAATACTTGAGGAAAGCTTTCGGTTGGTTCCTGGCGGAGCAAGTTGATTGGTTTCCTCCGGTTTAGTCTCAAGCGCTGTACAGCCTAATTTTATTCAGTTTAAATCCGCCATCTTGCGTGAACATGATGGCCGTTAATTTATTCTGTCTCAGAGACTGGTGAACGGTGCAAGTTGATTGGTTGAAGCAAATCTGTATCTCGACATAGTGATTAACAAAGTAGTGGGTTACACTTCGTTTCACGACATAGCCCCCTCCTTTCCTAGCTGTGACTTGTCATAGCTGACGTGTAAACCCCTGCTGTGGTTAATCGTTTTGCGTCTGTCCTTCCAGAGTACTAGGGTGTCGACTTAAAAAATCAGCTCCTACATTGTTTCTTCCCGGAATGTAATTCACGGTAAAGGAATAAGGCGCCAGAAGCAGACTCCACCTTAACAATCTCGAATTTAGCTTTTTAGATGCAGCCAAGAATGTTAAAGGTTGGTGATCGCTTTGGACAATGAAGTGTGTCCCATACAGATAAGGTGAAAATTTGTTGATGGACCAAATTAGAGCTAAACATTCTTTCTCTATGGTCGAGTAGTTCAACTCAGCTGCATTCAGCTTCCTACTGGCGTAGGCGACTGGTAAAAGTTCCTCCAGCTGGGCTTTTGATTTCTGCAAGAGAGTTGCACCAATACCTACACTGCTAGCGTCCGTCCTTAATACAAATTTCTGTGTGATATCGGGTAGTGTAAGGATGGGTTTGCTGGTGAGTTTTTCTTTTAGCTCTATGTAAGCTTTTTCACAATCAGCATTCCATTGCATTTTGTCAGGCTGTCCTTTCTTAGTTAAGTTAGTTAATGGTGCACACAGAGAGTTAAAGTGGGGTATGTACTTCTGATAGAACCCACATAATGACACGAATGATCTCACATCTTTCTTCGTTTGAGGTCTGGGTGCCTTCTTTAGCTTCTCTATATTCTTTGGGTCAGGAGACATATGACCTGTAGAAATAGTGTGACCTAAGAATTTCAACTCCTTACAACCGATATAGCACTTGGTTAGACGTGCAGTCAATCCAGTGGCTCTCAGTCTGTCAAACAACATGGAGAGCGCTACTATATGCTCTTCAAATGTGTTTGTAGCAACAAGAATGTCATCCATAAAGTTAGTGATATGGGGATTTTTTAGAGGTTCCAATAATTTCCTCATCATTCTTGAAAAGATACTGGGAGCATTTTTCAGCCCAAAGGGTAGTACATTAAACTCGTAGTGTCCGTCTGATGTACTAAATGCCAGCATTTTCCTAACTTCTGGTTTCACTGGTATTTGGTAGAATCCCTTGCTTAGATCTACCTTCGATAAATACCTAGCCTTACTCAGTGTAGAGAATAGCTGGTTGGTGTCAGGTAATGGGTCCACCTGAGATTCTGTGATCGCATTAAGCTTCTTGTAGTAAATATATAACCTGTGTTCACCACTAGGCTTCCTTAATAGCACCACACTTGAGCTATAGGGAGATTCAGACTTTGAAATAATTCTCTTTTAAGAGATAGCCAATCTCATCCTTGAGTGTTTGTGCTTGCTATTGTTCAGTCCATGTCCGCAGCAATGCTTCCAGTGGACTGTGTTTGGGGACGGCAATATAACAACGTTGCCGGACCCACACCTATTTCTATTGTAAGGGGCAGTATACCGAAGTGGGGCCTGTCTCCCTCAACTGTTTGGTACAGCCCTGGTTCCTACCTCCTTTGGTTCGGGTTTGTTTCTGCAGCTTTTTTAATACTGGTTGCTGACTAACCAAATTTTCCAAATGATCCAGGCCACGGTGTTCCGACAAATATCTAGTCGGGGTGGGATGTCTCTCGTCTCCTCTCTGTACAATACGGAGAGTTGCCATGGTTACTGGTGTAACAGTAGACTTGTTGTGATTTCGTTTTCTCGTTATCACTGCTTCTACCT
Organism: Oreohelix idahoensis; assembly: GCA_024509875.1. NCBI lineage: Eukaryota > Metazoa > Mollusca > Gastropoda > Stylommatophora > Oreohelicidae > Oreohelix > Oreohelix idahoensis. Next base: position 133,510 of record JAMPIV010013853.1, on the reverse strand, counting down.
GTTGTTTTCTCTTGTGTATCTTCTTTGTGGGCCTACGTCCGCAACAATGCTTCCCTAGGTCCTGTAACTGGTCTACGCTTCTGAATGAGGTTACCTGGTTACATTCTGAACAGGATTTCATATACCGACTTATGTCTTCAATTATTCCTGGCCAGTAATATCGCAATGCTATATTTTGACCAGTGGCCCCTTTTCCTCTGTGACCACTGCCTGATGTAGCATGCTCTTGCTCCATAATTTCCTCCCTATAGAATTTTGGCACTACCAGCTGTCCATGCCTTTTAGGTCCTTTTCCAGCTTGTCTGTAGAGTAGGCCATTTTCCATATAGTAGTCTCCTTTCTCTGGAGGGTTATGGGCCTTTGGCAATTTGCCAAAACAAGGCTTCAATGTGCTGTCTGCTGTTTGAGCCTTTTTCATATTTGTACGATGAATGTTTATTGGATCTCCCTCCTCCTTTTTGGTGCTCGACCTGGTATGGTTTGCTGCCATGACAACAGGTTTTATTGGGTCACCCAAAAAGACATATTTACATCCTATTACCAGCGGGTATATAGGATCATCACTTACTGCTGCTCTTATCACTCCTTCTACATAGCGAGTTCTCACGTTGATCCTTGCTATGGGAAGTGTCATGGTGCCGGTTCCCTGCATTGCCCCTTGTATGTCCACTGTTTCTGTGGTAAGTTGGTCAGGGTGCACTAGGGTTGCACTCACGACTGAGTCGAATTCCAAACCTGAATCATATAAGCACTGAATTTTAGTGCCATTACATGTCACTTCCTCACAGACAGGGGGATGATGGAGGTCATTCTGACTACCTGCCAGTTCCTTCCTTCCCTTTTTCCCTGTTGTGAGACACGCAGCGTAATAAGGAGGGTTGTTCCTTCTGCAGTCTGCAGTATTGTGGTTACTCATTAGACAAGTTTTACACCACTTTTCTTCCTTCCGGTAAGGTGTCTTATCCGATCTTAGAGGGTTTTTGTCCTTTTGGTAAAATCTTTGTTTGTTCCTTGTGGTATGGTCCTTTTGTTCATATTTGGTATAGTTTTGTAATGATTTGAAGTTTTCATCCTGCTTCTTCTTATTTCCTAATAATTCTGCCTGAGCTGCTTGATATCTCTCAGCAACAGTTACAATATCTTCCAATCTCTCTGCTCCTTGTTCCATGATAAACTTCCTCATTTCTTGAGGCATGGACTCTTTCACCTGCTCCATCATTATCATTTCTTTCAGATCCTGACACTTTCCTAAACAACTCCATTTTTCCAAATAGGTTTCCAGTCTAGCAGAGAATTGGTGATAGTTTTCTCCTGGAAGAAGTTTAGCGGTTCGGAATTTCTTTCTATATGATTCTGAGTTCTTTTCATATCTCACAAGCAGTGCCTGTTTCAGGATTTCATAATCTTCCTGGTCATCTCTTGAGAGCTTCAAATATACATCGTAGGCCACACCTCTCAATCCCTGAGATAGTTTAAGACTCCATTTTTCTTTCACTAAGCCATAGGTAGTGGCTAGTCTTTCGTATCTATCCAGGTACGACTCGATGGCGTCTTCTTTCTCAACAAATGGGTCCAGATGAAAATTCATGGCCCCACTTGAGGTGCTCTGGCTGGAGCTACTCTCAGAGTGAGGTGAGCTCCCACCATTATTGCCAGTATTTGCCTGAATTTCAAGCTCTTTTAATCTCAACTGATGGTCTCTCTCTGCTTGTAATTTCCTTTCCTCAGCTTCAATTTTCTTTGCCTCATTTTCAGCCTCCCATTTCTTGGCTTCCATTTCTAATCTTTTGGTTTCTCTCTCAGCTTCCAGTCTTTTGTCTTCTCTCTCAGCTTCCAGTCTTTTGTTTTCTCTCTCAGCTTCCAGTCTTTTGGCTTCTCTTTCAGCTTCTGCTTGAAACCGCCTTTCTTCAGCCTCCAATTTCTTTGCTTCTCTATCAGCCTCTAATTTCCTTGCTTCAGTCTCTAATTGTAACTTTCTTTCTTCCCTATCCATGTGTTTGTCCACTTCTGTTGTGACATACTGAGTAAGAGCATCACCTGTCATGTTTAATTCCTTACCCATCTGCATGATCGCAGTCCTGAACTTCACTAGATCAGCCATGGCGTTACTTAGATAGGGTATGTAAATTTACTATAACCCAATTATTGTAATTAAACTTAATTAATTTAAATGAACAAATAATTTCCGTGCAACTTTGTGAGCATCAACTATTTACTGAGTACTAAATGGTACTCCTCCTAAGAAAACAATAAAAAATCCTATTATAGAATTTTTTTCAAAAATTGGTTTCTTATGGGTGGCACAAGATAGAGTGTAGATAGATGAATAGACTAAGTATGGCTCAAGATATACAGAAATATCCCAGGAACGAGCCCCCAGTGTGGCGAGAGGTTTTATTTTGCTCTTGGATCAGTATAGTACTGACAATTACAGAAATAGAATTTCTGCAGAAAATGGTGAAGTCCCAGTGTCTGAGAGGACTACTGGTATCACAAATTAGTTACGGCTGTGAATGCTCTGATCTCGAAACAATAGTAGAGAGGAGACCGACATAAAGCGCCACCTCCGCTGTGTAACTAACTGTGATATTAATAAAAAAAAACAAGGAAACAGATTTTTACTTAACAATGATAAAATTGACAAGTCGTTCAAAATACAATTTCCCTAGTATTTATTTAGTATATACATTATCTACTCTTGTGCTGAAAAGTGAATGTTGAAAAATGGAATGTAATGAATTTGTAAGTTTACATATGATTTACAAATGTTTATTTTTATAAAAAAATATATAAATATTTTACAACAAGTTTTCCAATTATAGGAACAAAAAATTATATCAGCTGTGCTGTTATTTAATTATAGTACATGGATCAGCTGTGCTGTTAATTAAGTATATAACACTTCTCAGCTATGCTGTTAATTTTGTCTCTTGCTATGCTAATTCCCTTTCTCATCACTGACAGTTTCTATGCTCACAGTGCTGACAGAAATGGTACGAATGTGTACTCATCTCTTAAAACAGTTCTGTTCTCCGTAGTTTGGTTCACACAACTCCTGCTGAGGCTCGTTACTTTAGCCCACCCAAGACTGAGGGGGACTAAAGATGTAGCTTCTGTACAATCTCTATGCTCCTGCGAAGTTCCAGGCAGCGGGATTGACTCGAACATACGACCTCAGGTTTTTAGGACACAAATAAACCCTCCAAGATTTAAAAAAGGCCAGTTTGACTCGACTAGTGAAGTAGGCTGCAGGTCGATGCCCTCAGAAAGCAATAAATCAAAGTGACAGGTTCTTCCTCTTCAGTCGGTCGGTCTGGCTTCGTTTTTGGTGTTGCGTGTTTAGCATAAAATCCGCCCGATTATATAGGCAAGTAAATACTTGAGGAAAGCTTTCGGTTGGTTCCTGGCGGAGCAAGTTGATTGGTTTCCTCCGGTTTAGTCTCAAGCGCTGTACAGCCTAATTTTATTCAGTTTAAATCCGCCATCTTGCGTGAACATGATGGCCGTTAATTTATTCGGTCTCAGAGACTGGTGAACGGTGCAAGTTGATTGGTTGAAGCAAATCTGTATCTCGACATAGTGATTAACAAAGTAGTGGGTTACACTTCGTTTCACGACAGTGAGTTCAACTCAACATATTTCGGAATGGCATCGAAGCCACAGAAAAAGCCATGATCTACAGTGTAGATAATACCAAGGCTGCAAAAGAGCGAAAAGCTCAGCAGCCCTAGTTAAACAACATTTAGTAGATCTCAGTTTTGTGTGGGTTTTTTTTTTTTTTTTTTTTTTTTCGAGTAGGCTAGGTTAAAAAATGTTCCTTTTGAACGAAGTAGTCCGGAACAGTGATCTTTTACAGCGTCAGTTAGCGTGTATTCACTGTTCCATTGACACTTTTCTGTGTAATTATGCTCTAAATTTTTAAAATGTCAAACAATGACCTCTGAATGCAAAGAAGTTTATTGGTTGCAACAAATATTGCAACAGATCAACGTCATAGTTTGTATCGCGCGAATATTCTAAAGTAACTTATTTACGTCAGTAACATTCCGACGGAGTTTGACAAGTGATGTTGTGACCGATTATATTCCTATCCTGAAAGAACCCACCGACCTGACATTCCTTATTTATAGAAACTAAGCTAGTGACACTGTGCTTGCTATTAACGTTCGTACCTGGAAAATTTTATGTGACTTAAACAGACATTCGACAAATAAGCACCCCCCAAGGAATCGTTCCCTGAAGCAGAGAATTCAACCCGTCTTTTTGGAACTGGGGATTTCTTTGTCAAGGCTGCCATTGACGATTCTGTAGGTAACTGTCCTGAAAAAATGTATTTCCCAGAAGTGGCTACCAAAGCTGTGAGTATGAGCAACTGCACGTGATCACTGCTGAATGAATAGAGTTAATGCAGGACTGAGTGATTTCTTAATTGTTGTAATGTGGCACCCATTTTGCTGCCTGAATTCCTTTATGCAAGTTATTGCTAACAATATTTACCCTTAGAATAAAGCAGAGTATCAGGTCTGTCCATACCTTAAAAGGGGGAAACCATAGACTCAATCATATGTATCTGTAACTCTTTGGGGTTATCACTTTCTTCTAACGGGACTGTGAGCTATATATCCAGGGGAGGACCATACAAACGGGTCTACCACTATTGTAGCATTCCTTGATTTTTATGACTATGTGTATGCTTTTGATGTATTTTATATGTTGTGATGTAAGTTTACTATGATAAATAAACTATACCTACATTTATTTCAGTGTGGTGGTCAGTTCGTTCCCATAATATCTATATAATCATTGTTATAGTTGTTCCCACGTCTGTGTGTCTAACTGTCGTCACTTGTATGTGCGGGCACGTGAGTGGATAGATATATATTAATATATATTTTTTTAATGGACTGTCTGACTCCTTTGGATCTGTTGTAGAAGATAGGCGGAAAGAGAGAGAGATTCTCGATTTTCCGGGACAGCCTCTATAAATTTCTACCATCTCACTCGTGGAACTCTATTTCTAATATCACATCTCACTGTGGCTATCACTCATTCTAACCTATTCAGAAGGGACTAACGCAAGTCTTAATTTCCCTATCAAAAATCTACGACAGTAGGACATGTTTATTTTAATTAGCAAATGACAGAGAAACTTTTTTTTTAGTTCATCAAATCAACTTCATTTTGTGTCTATTGCTAAATTAAAATGTTAACAATCTTCTTTAATAAATATGAATTATTTTGTAAATACACATAAAAACACACTGTTGTCTGCTGCATTATGCCTAATTCCACTTAACATTTTGTGATAATTATTCCAAGTAAAAGCAACATATTACACAATAGGCTAATCACCTGGTTGTCAACTATTTTGATTACATGTTTTGCCCAGGAGCTTGGTGCTCTTTGGGTCACCTCTACACCCTGTTCATGGGGTAGAAGGGGTTCCGATTAAGAAAGAAAGAAAAAAAAAAAAAAAGCAACATATTTCTCTGAAGAAGTTATATTTTAAAAGTGTTTCAGTTAGATATTTTGACAGTGTTACATGTGCCTTATTTGGTGTATTTTGCTCATTAATTTATTTGAATGGTAAAGCACCAACTTTCCAGTCCAAATACTGAATGATTATTTCAGACATTTTGCCTGAGTTATGTTTCTTCACATCTGTGGGAACCCCATAATGAGTAACGTTGTTTTGCAGTCACAGAAATGACGATAACGGTGGTTTTGGTTCTGGCGCATGCAAATTTATTGGAATTTCTAAGTCTTAAAAAGTGTTTTGAAGTACGACTACTTACTTACTTACTTAGTCGTTCCTCTTCTACCGTGAGGTGTAGAGGTTTGGAAGAGAGAGCGCCAGACTATCCTATCGGCTGTCTTCCTCCTGGCCTGGTTCCATTCTAGTCCTCGGTCCTTCAAAGATGAAGTACAACTAACTGATTTGAAACTATTGTGATGTTTCACAGTATGAAAAGCAAAATGGCCTTCTGTAGCAGTAACTTTCTTCTGTTCCATGCTTGTTTCTTTCGTAAATTTTGATTCCAAACTTTCAGACGCAAGTGCTTTCTTGTGACTTTTCTCTGTCTGTGTGTGTGTGTGCGTGTGTGCGTGCGTTAATATTAGACAAACATAAAGGTATGTTTTCAGGCACTCGTAAGAAATAAAGAAGTAGAACACTTGGACAACAGAAAAACTACAGACGTGAGTGGCTTACCCAGGGTTCGAACCCCGTACCTTCCGTACGACAACTCCGCCTAGTTATCAAGCGAATCACACTGACCCCACGGCCAGCTAGGCATCCCCAAAAAAAGATGCTTTGCTGGCTATTTATCAGTACGAAACACACAAGATAACACCGGAAGTATACAGTGGGCAACTCAGCCCTTAAATGACGCAATCACTTCTGTTGTTCTCCTATTAACAGTATGTGTCAGTCCAAACAAGACAAAGACCTTGATACTGGGTCCAGTAAATAGTAGAAGACTTAGTATAAACATAAATAACACATAAGGAAGGGAAACCCGAGGCCTGTAAACAGTAAATTAATATTAGACAAACATAAAGGTATGTTTTCAGGCACTCGTAAGAAATAAAGAAGTAGAACACTTGGACAACAGAAAAACAACAGACGTGAGTGGCTTACCCAGGGTTCGAACCCCGTACCTTCCGTACGACAACTCCGCCTAGCTATCAAGCGAATCACACTGACCCCACGGCCAGCTAGGCATCCCCAAAAAAAGATGCTTTGCTGGCTATTTATCAGTACGAAACACACAAGATAACACCGGAAGTATACAGTGGGCAACTCAGCCCTTAAATGACGCAATCACTTCTGTTGTTCTCCTATTAACAGTATGTGTCAGTCCAAACAAGACAAAGACCTTGATACTGGGTCCAGTAAATAGTAGAAGACTTAAGGACATTAGTATAGAACAGAGGGTAGGTTTCTGGTATTGTATAAACATAAATAACACATATGGAAGGGAAACCCGAGGCCTGTAAACAGTAAATTAATATTAGACAAACATAAAGGTATGTTTTCAGGCACTCGTAAGAAATAAAGAAGTAGAACACTTGGACAACAGAAAAACAACAGACGTGAGTGGCTTACCCAGGGTTCGAACCCCGTACCTTCCGTACGACAACTCCTTAAGTCTTCTACTATTTACTGGACCCAGTATCAAGGTCTTTGTCTTGTTTGGACTGACACATACTGTTAATAGGAGAACAACAGAAGTGATTGCGTCATTTAAGGGCTGAGTTGCCCACTGTATACTTCCGGTGTTATCTTGTGTGTTTCGTACTGATAAATAGCCAGCAAAGCATCTTTTTTTGGGGATGCATAGCTGGCCGTGGGGTCAGTGTGATTCGCTTGATAGCTAGGCGGAGTTGTCGTACGGAAGGTACGGGGTTCGAACCCTGGGTAAGCCACTCACGTCTGTTGTTTTTCTGTTGTCCAAGTGTTCTACTTCTTTATTTCTTACGAGTGCCTGAAAACATACCTTTATGTTTGTCTAATATTAATTTACTATTTACAGGCCTCGGGTTTCCCTTCCTTATGTGCTATTTATGTTTATACAATACCAGAAACCTACCCTCTGTTCTATACTAATGTCCTTAAGTCTTCTACTATTTACTGGACCCAGTATCAAGGTCCTTGTCTTGTTTGGACTGGCACATACTGTTAATAGGAGAACAACAGAAGTGATTGCGTCATTTAAGGGCTTCTGTTGTCCAAGTGTTCTACTTCTTTATTTCTTACGAGTGCCTGAAAACATACCTTTATGTTTGTCTAATATTAATTTACTGTTTACAGGCCTCGGGTTTCCCTTCCTTATGTGTTATTTATGTTTATACAATACCAGAAACCTACCCTCTGTTCTATACTAATGTCCTTAAGTCTTCTACTATTTACTGGACCCAGTATCAAGGTCTTTGTCTTATTTGGACTGACACATACTGTTAATAGGAGAACAACAGAAGTGATTGCGTCATTTAAGGGCTGAGTTGCCCACTGTATACTTCCGGTGTTATCTTGTGTGTTTCGTACTGATAAATAGCCAGCAAAGCATCTTTTTTTGGGGATGCCTAGCTGGCCGTGGGGTCAGTGTGATTCGCTTGATAGCTAGGCGGAGTTGTCGTACGGAAGGTACGGGGTTCGAACCCTGGGTAAGCCACTCACGTCTGTTGTTTTTCTGTTGTCCAAGTGTTCTACTTCTTTATTTCTTACGAGTGCCTGAAAACATACCTTTATGTTTGTCTAATATTAATTTACTGTTTACAGGCCTCGGGTTTCCCTTCCTTGTGTGCGTGCGTGCGTGCGTGCGTTTAAAAAAATAAAAATCAGTATCACTTTTTATTGCTACTGACTGTCAGTAGCAATAAAAAGTGATACTGATTTTTTTTTGTTCTAGCACTTGACACATTAGTTGTTATTTTCGAGTCATGAAAAATTGGTTTCAGCAATCCTGGTGTACAATGCATGGAACTGTAATTATAGTGATGTGCAACAG